>VZTV01061146.1:2822-26370 GCA_013400875.1 Anhinga rufa
TCAAACCAATTACGGTTTTTAGGTTTCTTTACACAGCTTCCTGGAGCGACACCTGCTGTCTGGGGTCTGGAGGGACCCGCTGCTCTCTGACCTCCACCAAAAGCTCTTCAGAGAAGTCCTAGGGGAAGTAAACACCACCAGTTATGATTTTAAAAGGTCCAAACATCCAAATCTTTTTATACAGCATGTGTACTAAGCTACTGGCACCTATTCAAAATGTGCTACTTTATAAAATGCATTTCAGGAGACCAAACTTCTTTTCACAGTTTCCAGTAAATAATTAGACAACTACTTAAACCACTAACTAGGCCACAAAATGTTTCAACTTTAATGAAATGGAGGTGTAAAAGCCTCAGTTATTGCTTACATTAAAGAGATGGGCTGTTGAGCTTTTCAATAACAGCAGCATTAACAAGACTCAAAATATAAATAATTAGTTGAATTTGCAGACACTTGACCGAATTGCAAATTTAATATAATTTCATTGATTCTCCCCATAGCTAATACACATTTATATTTATTTGAGCAGAGAAGGGGGAGAGAGCAGATCTGGGAAGCCCTTACCTTAAAGTAAATCAGATTGATTTTTACTTAACTTTCTCAAGGAACACTGAATAGTTTAACAGGAATTGTACCCCAGTGATTATGATGAGAAAATAATTGAACTATTAAAAATAAACACCACCTGGGTTTTATATCTGAGCATTTGCCTTACATGTGCATATAAAATGTTCTGAACAATAGAAACCAACATGTAATTATAGGTATTTAAGTGCTGTTACAATGAAACAATTGCTTAAATGTGAACTCAGACTTTGCAATGTTTAAAAAGAATATATATTTATTCTCATAATAATTTATGATAATTCTGTTCGTTTATAATCACTTACTATACTGAGACTTTTTTTAATTTTCCAGTTGAATTGTTGATTCTAAGCTTACAAAATGCAAGGACTGAAGTGCTTTGTGCAAACTGTGTATGCATATGTTTATTACAGGTGACTGGAAAGTTCTTGATGTAGGGAAATTATCATCTGTAAAAATTAAAAGTTTTAGGCAAATATTTCAAGGAGATGTCTGTTACAAAGGCTCCTCAGGTTCTTGCTCTATGTGTGCAGCAAAAAGACTGAGGGACCCCTTGATGGTAGTAGCGCTTGCACTGACCGCAGGTCAGGCCTCATGATCTTGGTGGTTACCTCTCCCATTAGCTCATTTAAAACTTCATTTAAAGAATTTCAGTTTCTAGCAATTTGTGGACACCAAAATGTTCCCCGCCCAACCATATGTAGGGTGTAGGAACTTGCTTTTGTAAGCCCCTTTCTTGGACAACTTAAAATCATTCCATGTCCTCCTTAGAGGTCTAGAGGCTGCAAACTGGAAGCCAGTCATTTAATTTATGCGTGCAGGGGGGGAATATTGATTGCACAGTATCATGGCTGGGGAACTGCTGGGAAATAAAACATCTTTAGGAATGGTGATTTAACACTGGATATCCACAGCAATTGTCTTACCAACATGTTTTTCTCCTGTCCCTTCCCAAAGCCATGCACAGTTGTTCCAGCTCATCCTTACAACAGACAAAACTCAGTGGTGAAATATGAACCATTTTGTTAAACAGAGTTTTTCTTTTCTGGCCAGCCTTTTTATAAATGTAAGACGGTGCATGTGACACACACAGTAGCAGGTAAGTAAAAGCAGGCGACTGCTCATAAAGTGATGTGGTTTTTTTCATGGCATTGCAGCTGGGTGATTAACATGGGTTGTTTTCTGGATGACACCAGGGTCACAATTCTAGCCTAAGGGACATTATTACTTACTTGCTGATATTTTTTACTGAAAAGGATTGCAACTTGAGCCCAAAATGACAGATGAAATTGTTGTTTATATACAAAATTGGTCACATTAGTGTCTGGAAATTAGCATAACAGATATGAGACTCCTGCCTGAATTTCAAAAGACAGCTTCCTCTTGCAGCACCCTATGGATCACATTTGAGGTCATTAAGTCATTAGCAGGCAGCAGGGAAATTGTAATTTTGCTTCTGTTCAACCTAACTATTCCTCTGTGCAGTCCCTTTTCTATTCACATTGCCACTTCTACTTGAGTTGATTACTAACACGATCTTTGAATAAACCTACTAGTTATACAAGAAAAGATGAGAATCTGAGTAAAGCTGTTAAATCTATGTTTATAAAATTATCTCTCTGGACTTAACTATCACCATCCTGCTGGATGCTCTGATTCTACACTTGCTTATCCCTTGAATTCATTCTCTTATTTGATAATACAACTTCTCATAATCCATGTAAGCCTTGCAATATATCTCATTCACTTGCTGACATTTCACTTTGTTGTTGATATTCATCACTAGGTATCCCAAAAATGCCTGTCAATTAATCAGTCATCAGTCTGTAGAGTGTTATTAGAGCCAGGGACTAAGCACCTGGCTTTCAAATGAGGCAGCATTTATCAATTTATGTGACTCTCACTATGAATAAAAGGGAAATCGTACTATGTCATTGCCAACAGCCTTTAGGATAGTTAGAGTACAAGGCAAACTCTGGACCAAATCCTACTGGAGCTTTTGGAGATACCTTTCAACTTCAGTGCATTTTGGCTCCTTCTAGCCTTATCTGTTGTGATCTGCCAATTATTCTGTCTCATGATTAAAAAAAGTCTGGAATCCATTGTGGCCTTTAAATGCTGTTTTCAAAATTATGATTTCCATGAATTTTAAGAACACGAGCTGGCTGAAGTGACTGCAGAAATATTATAGGTTAATTTTTTTTCAGACTTTGGAAGAAATTAATAACTGAAAAGCCATTTTATGGTAATCCTATCCCCACTTTTCCATGTACAATTTCATGCTTTCCATCTGTTCTACACATTGGAGGTTTTTTTTTTTAATGGGAGCAGCCTACTTCAGCAAGAACAAGCAGGCTTCTGGAAACCAACAGCAGCAATGACCACGGATGGAGTGTGAGCTGTACAGCACAGCACAACACCTGGGGCAGGGTCCTCCTTCTGCTGTTTCCTCCCACCAGACTTAGCTGTGTCAAAGGAGAAGCCAAGAAAGCATTTCTCTCTCCTGTAAGAAATATCAGCGCATTTTGCTTAACAGAGACCAACTTCCCGGACAGTGGTTTACTTTCCAATCCCACTCTCCACTCGCCCATTTGCTATCAAAGCCCCAAGCTCAGGAGTACTTGAGAAATGACTGGCTATAACTGAATAAGGGTGTCCATGTGTAGTAAATATGTTTTTGTTAGTCATCTAAACATTGGTGTTCTCTGTCCGTGTTCATGAGCAGTGTCATAATTAGTGGTAATGTATTTGCTTCCTCAAAATGCATTCCCAACTGTACTCCATCCAAGGAGTCTTATGGCTTCTGTGTAACATGTAGTCAATGAAAGAAACGCTGTGCTGGGTCTGTCCAAACATAAGGTAGAATTTAAAGGGTATTGAGAGTCATATAGGCCCTCAGATTTATGAACCCAGGGGAGACTGTAAAGCTTTTGCTAACACCAATGTCTTGTGGTGTTATGCCATAGGTGGAATGCCATATGTGTGAATACTCTGCAGATTTTTCATTGCTTTTCAGCATGCGCAGGGCCTGTGTATGTGTTGCTGACATAACAAGTAGGAGAAACATCTCCACTTTCTCATTAATTACTGTTTCAGCAAAGACCCCTGGGAGACTCAAGCTCTGCCTGGCCAGTTAGAACATCTGAGCCAACGTAACCCCAGAGCTGGCTCAGAGCTGCTCAGCACCAGAAGCTGACCTAAGCGTTGTTGTTCTGGGTAGGAATGGCCAGATCCTGACTCCAGGGAAGACGCAAGTGGCATGGGAGGGGACATCGAGGCTTGTAAGAGCTCCATTCTTGTGCTGCTGTTTGAGGGCGAAGATAGGCAGGTATTAGGACATCCCCTTTTGCACAGGCGTGAGCACAGGCAGGTGATGAAATGGTTGGCTCTGCCTGCACTCAGGGTTGGCTTTGCTTTCAATGAAAGATTATTTTAAATACATATGTTTCTGACCTAAATGTGAGTTGCTATTATTTTTCTCCTTGTTTGATACTCCAGACCAGAATTTTTATGTCAGAGGTAAGTTAAAGGTGCTGCTGAATTTTTATTTTTTTTTACTTATTTATGAAACATATTTCTCAGAGGGAATGAGTTTTGAAGGGAAGTTCCTGGTCTGAAAGAGGCAGAGGGGAGATTTAATTCCCATCTTTCTCATTTGGGATACATGTTCTAATTGGTATAGTAGTAATTTTTGAGAAATATATGATCTCTAGTTTTCTTTCCAAACCCCTTTTCAGGATGCAAGAAAAAAAAAAACCAAACCCAAGACCTCTGAAAAATTTTTGCAACACAAGAAAGTCTGGATGGGATCCAGATTTATTTGGCTATTCCACAATATCCCTTGAAGGTCTTTAAGTGATATAATCTTTCATGGGGTCTTCTTTTTTTTTTGACAACACAGACATTTACTCTCTGTGGTATTTGATGAGTAATGATATTTGATGAGTACTCGAGCACTGGTTGCTGTAGACGTGGAAGCTCAGCGCAGAAATCAGAGGCAAACAAATGCCAGTCATGAAGTCATCAGAGTGAGGAAAACTGGATGTATAAATAGCAGAGATGCAATTCAGATCCCAACAAAATCTTCACTGCTGAAGTATCAAATTTATATGTGCATAGTAACTTTTTATCTGTTTTGTACTTTATCGATCTGGTTTTAGGTAGGCCAGAAGTGCAGAGGGAAGGGAGGTGGCAGCGGGCAGTGGAGTGACTGTCACCTCTGTCGGGAGCTGCTGGGGACAGCATGTGCCCCAGAAGCGGTCAAAGGCTGTGGCCATGGCTGGAACTGGGACTTGAGAGTCAGGGTATGTCCATACAGATGCACATTATCTATACGTTCATACACGCGCACACATACAGCTTGCATCAGGGGTGAGTTATTGTGGAAGTAGTGCTGCTGCAGCAGCTGTGCTGGCTTAGCGTGTCTGCTGAGCCCTGCAGATACATATATAGATGCTGCTTTTGTTACACTATTTCCTCAAACAGCCCAGCTAAGCTGGTAAAAGCATATCTGTACCCAATCTAGGGGTTCCCCTGGCAGAGCTAAGCTGGCTTTGAGATACAATTTGTATTTATTTATTTATTTAACATTCATAACCAACATAGCTATTCCAGAAAAGCTTTACAGGGTAGCCTTAACCTTGACAAAATGACCACTGTACCGCCAACCTTTGCGCAGTGCCATATTTTCAGCAGGGCTCACTCCATTTTTAATGGGATGTTCAATGTAACGTAGTACTGCAATCTGTCAGTCAATAAAAATGCTATTTCCTCCCAGCCTATACGTGTGCTCACCTGTTACGGTGATATTGAAATGATGCCAGTTGCATCGTGTTTGTAAACAGTACCAGATTGGGACTGCATGCTCCATTCTGTAGGATCATGTCTGTTGCGGGATGTGGGCATCACTCAATTAAGCAGCTCCCTTTGTTTTCCCTCGATTTCTCCTTGGCATTTGCTCCTGGGGAGGCAGATCCTGCAGGGAGCTGTATTTGCGGCTCAGGAAAAATACACACTTTAATATGCTCATGCCATATTTATCATTGTCTTGCTCACTGTGTGAAGGAAGCTGCAGACGCTGTGATGGATAGAGGACGACTCGACCAATTCTGCTATGGTTTCTGTAGGTGGTGTTCTCCATCTCTGGACAGAAAGACATGGTGTAATTTCTCGTGGCTGTGCCGCACAGTGGAGCTCTGATCTTTCGCTCTTTACTCTCTCCGCAAATAACCATTGCCTTTTAAAGGAGGTTTTGCCTAATCAAGTACTGAAGCTGCTGTACTGCGGTGTTTGGCAACGGTTCAGAAGAGAGTCTGTTCCTCACCCCTCCCACCCCAGGTTCTCTGGGGGTAAAAGTACTGCAGCATCAGGTCGGGGTCATGTATAGCATAACCCCCCCAAATAGTTTAGTTGCAAATTAGATATACTTATCCAGGGAAGAGGATACTAATGAAGTCACATTAACGGAGAGCTTTGTCATTTAAACTGAGCTCTGGCAACAGCTACACCTTATTTATATTAATATGATTTTGAATTGTTTCCAGTGTATTTTCACTAAAGGGACATAGTGTTAGATAAGAATATTAACGTGCTCCCTGAAGAACAGAGTTCAGTATTGTCTTCTTATTTGTTATCTCACTTCTCACCGTGGATTTATTCTGTCCCCATATGCCTTGCATTCCTTTCAAACCAAGCTCCAAATAAATGACTCCAGAACGATGTAATTTTCTTCTGGCTTGTCTGAGGTGACGTATCCTTGGTGCCTGTGGTGAGGAGAATTTCCTCAGCCCCTTGCTGCTCCTTGCTATGGGGTCGCAGGAGCTGGCAGTGGCTGGGGCTGGCCCTGGCCGGCCCCTGCTCTGGCAGTGGTGGCACCAGGGAGGGTAGGGGTGCAGCCGTGCAGGGCCATGCCATGCATCTCCCTGCTTGAAGGGCTGTGCAGAGACTGATGGAGGGTGGTTATGA
Source organism: Anhinga rufa (assembly GCA_013400875.1). Taxonomy (NCBI): domain Eukaryota; kingdom Metazoa; phylum Chordata; class Aves; order Suliformes; family Anhingidae; genus Anhinga; species Anhinga rufa. The sequence continues at coordinate 9,372 of VZTV01061146.1, forward strand.
GCCTGATGACTCAGACCATGGTAATTGGGCTAATCCCCTGCTGATTACGTGGCACTAGGAAGTGACTTTTTCTCCTTAATCAGATGAATGAACACAAAATGTGACTGTTCCCTACTGGCTACATTGTATTAAGTGCTGAAAAAAACCCAGAGATTAAATAACAGCTCCAGAAATCAATCTCACTAACTACTTACTGGGTTTTTCCCCTGCTTCTAATATGCAGTGAAGATATAAAAGCCTAAAGCTGCAGTAAAAAAAGTCAGAAGATGAATACTCTGCTTTCAGACATTGACTTTCATTACTTTTTTTAGAAGAAGAAGGAAAATTCTGTATGTAATTTAGAGAATTGTGTATTAGAAAATGACAATGAAGTAACTTTGGCAGTAGGAAAATAACTGGTGTGCATTTTATTTGTTTCTACTATTCTTGGTTAGGGAATGAATCTTCTCTTTGCACCACGAGGCTCAGCCATAGGTTTTAACAAAAGTAATTTGGGATCAGCTCAGAAACAGCGATGTCTGCTTGCAGTAAAGAAATATCTCCTAATAAAGAGAGAACCACAAAGGAAATCCTGATTTTTCTCAGCTAGCATCTTTAGAAAACTTAACTTTCAAGATCTTTGATAAAATAGGTAAGCCTATGGAATTAGCTAAAGATTAGAGATTTTGTATTAGAATAGCCTCTAAGATTGGTCTAACCTGCACCAGAACTGGGCACAGCCCCTTTCTTCTCCAAAGTGGGCTGCATAGCCAGGCCTTTGAGTATCTTTATGCCCCAGTGTGCCAGGCAGATCAGGTCTAATGGAAAAAATCAAAGCCAAGCTTTCTCCCATCACTTTTGAAGGGTTACTTCCCCCGCAACACTAAACGTATTGCCAGATGTGACTGGTGGCTGTTAATTAGGACTTATTTTTACTTCACACCCCCTCAAAAAAAAACAGCAAAACTCCAGGCTTATCTAACAAAAAGCAGAAAAATGTCAGTCTTATTGTGCAGAGCGTAATGTTGGAGAAATGCACTGCTCAGTCGATTTGTCCCACTGTGTACAGACAGGCTTGTGGCTACGTGCAGATGCTGGATTCATCCAGGCGGATATCCATTAGGTTCATCTGTTTCATGTTGACATAAACTCAAGTGCTCTCAACAGGGGCTTGTTGTGCTGAGACTGTCACCTTGAGTAATGGCTCCTCATGTGTTAACTCAATGTAACTATTGGATAGCGAATGACTTACTGAGGCTTTTTGTTGAACCACTGTACAGCATAAATTCAAGTTTTTATAAATGGGGACCAGTGCCTGTTACAATAAATCAGAGTATTTGTTGCTCCCTGTACTTCCAGCATATTTAAATTACATCCATAATCAGACAAACTCATTGTGATTACAGACTTATTTTTGCCATTGCTGTGGTAAAATGCACCTCTAATGATCTCGCCTTCAGAACCCTCCAAAATTCCTCCCAGCTGTCCCAGGAGAAGCCAGCTGGCCAGCACGATGCAGGGCACAGGCTCAGCCCTGCTGTCCTCAGTAACAACGTACCCACCTGTGTGGAAAGACAGCCACATTATTATCACAGATAAGGAATGAATCTCTCCTTGCATGGGTACATCCTTTGCACTATGTAGGGCAACAGGTTGCTCTGCTGGTTTTGGAGCTTTCTTCCTGAATGATGGCCTTTGGGACTCAAAAAGCAATGAGGAGAGATTTGTAATGAAAAGAGGTGGGAAACGGAGCAGGCTTATAGTCATGGAGAGATGGAGAGGGTTTGAGGAGTGACAAGACTGAGGCCCCTGAGCAATTCTGTGACTCTGGTTCTAATTTCAGAGGAAGGGTTATTGCTCTGGTACAGCCAGTAGTGTTAAATGAACATTTTGTTGTGCAGCTTTTTCTTTTTGGGATGGAACACAGTATCTTTTTCTAGTTTTACTAATGTAGGCTGGAAACAGTTCTTTAATAACAGTCAGGATATATGGGTTTGCTTTCTCCCTTTTGTGACGGCCTATTTATGGCATTCCCTACTCTGGTCTGGAGGTAATTTGCACAGGGCGTTGTACAAGGCATTCACATTACACAGTCTTCTTGTGGTTGTGACTGGAAAATCTGACTTGCATGGAGAGTGATAAAATTGCTCTGGTGTGTCTCTGTTACACTGGCGATGGTGGGGTCCCCAAAAATGAGTAAGAAACCTAGGTGCTGACTGTGTTGTTTTTTAATAGAGTGGACCAGCATGTAGGCTAACTTGTAGCCTTATGTATTAATTTTGCCACAGACTGTACTAATAGTGGATGATGGTGTCTCCCATGTCTCTAGGCTAGTGGGATACTGGAGCTGGGTGTGCTAGGAGGAGCCTCTCACTCGAAACACTGCGTTTGGGGAATATTTGCTTGGTAGGGATTTGGGGAAAAGAGGCCTGGACAGCCTGAGGTAGAGGGCTGCCATAGACTAACAGGATCATGTTTTTACCCCACGTGCTTGCTCTGACTCCATAGAAAGGATCCTGCACACTGGCAACAGAGTCGATTAGGCAGAAGAGGGGACAAAGCTTTGGTCTTTGAAATTATTCTTTATTTAACTCTAATGGCTTCTGAAGAGCATTTGCTCCCTCCAGGCTTCTTCTCTTTGCTTCACTTCTATTGCAATGAGGGAATAAGACTGATTCCTTTCCCTTTCCCTTTCCACTTTCCCTTTCCCTTTTCCCTTTCCAATGGGAAATAATTTGGTTATAGTTTAGTGTTACTTATCTCATGTCACAGTGTTTAGCACAGGAACACTTACCTCAGCACCTAAATTCCCACAGCACAATCCACAGACCCCGGATCTGGCAATTTCAGCAGCTTTAGATGAAATACATTTTCTTCCCACCCACATAGTTTTTTCTGCAGGAAGCTTCACCCATTTTGCTCCAGTGCAGATAGTACGATGGCTGGTGCTTCACAGGTATAAAGTACTGGTTCTCTTCAGCTCCACCTCAGAGGATTCATGTGGAGAAGTGTTTTTGGTACCCAGTAAAAGTATAAAGTCTGTATGTAAAGTTCATTGACATTTCTGAGACTTATTGATTACTGCCTGATCTCCAGCCATTTGTTTGACACAGGTAGTGTGGGGTGAATGACAGCACAAACCACTGTAAACCAGTTTTCATATGTTAATCTGGCTTTTCAACAAGGGGAGGGAGATTGTTTCCTGGCATTCCTCCACAGCTCTGCACAGCCTAAAATTAAATTGCTAGAATGCAGCCCTAAGAGATTTTAATTTACATTTCAATAGTCCAAAGTAGCGGTTAGTAAATCTCCTTGTTGGAGTAAGCTTCAGGTTCTGGTTAATCACTGAAGTTTTTGATACTGGGGAGAAATAGGTGTTTAATTTCTCTGAGGACTAAGGTATAATTTCCTTTGCTGTGGAAGGATATGAGCACAGGAACTCTGCCCCTCTGTTAGAAGGGTTTAAAAAGTATCAACCCTCAGCTTTTAATTACTGGCACCTCAGCTGAGAAGTGGTGTGGGAGGAACGGACTTGTGTAAACCATCGCTGCTCAGCCTGTGTGCAGAGGAGCACTGCGGTTCCTGCTCCCCTCCCTTACCTACCCCACCTTGTGTGAAGTATTTATTAACTCACTGGAGCCAAAAAAAGGGGGGCCAAGAAAGGTCAAGAAGTGTAGTTTCATGCATAGACAGAGGAGGCATACGCCTAGGAAATTAGGAATATGCCCATGATCTTGCTGCCAAGCTCTGTCCCTGGCAGAGCCCTGGAGAGCTGCTGCAATGGCTCCTGGGCTGTGTGTGAGAGGGGCAGCCTTGGCCCATTCTTCCTCTCCCTGAAACTCCCTCATCCTCTGTCCTTCTCCTGAGAGCAGAGGATGCTCTCCAGCACTTCTGCCATGCTGACTCTCCATCCCATCTCCAGTCCTTTTTTGTCCTTATTGTGGTTTAGCCCCGGTCAGCAACTAAGCACCACGTAGCCACTTACTCACTCCCCTGACCCCTGTGGGATGGGGGAGAGAATCGGAAGAGTAAAGAACAAGGGAGAGAAACAAAACCCAGAAAATCACAAGTGGTGCAACAGCTCACCACCCACCGACCGACACTGTCAGTTCCTGAGCTGCAATTGCTGCCCACCCCAGCCAACCCCCCTGTTGGGAGTGACCTCAGCAGTAGTGAGCTTGCAGGATCCTGTCCCCCTCATGCCAGAAGGATGGTCTGCAATTCAAGGCAGCTCAGCAGGGAGGAGCCTGGGGGTGATCATTCCCCACACCTGTGAGGGGCTGTGGCTAGCCTGACTTGCTTCTGGAGTGGGCTTACAAAATCAGCTCAGCTAAAGGAGTCTGTGCCTTCCATCCCTGCACCTGCCCGCCCCCCCAAGTTAATATGCTGGGCAGGACATCATATGATATGGAATATCCCTCTGGTCAATCTGAATCAGCTCCAGTGAAGAAAATTAACTCTATCCTGGCCAAAACCATGACAGTCCTCCTACCCTGTCCCTGGTTAGTCCTCTGTCCTATAGGACTGGATTGCCCGCATGGCCAAGAGGCAGCAAGACAGCTCCATGTTTTTAATAGCTTACACAACCTTGAACTGTGTATTTTATGCTGGGGTTAGTGGGAGAGAAGATGTAGCAGGTGGCAGAAAATACTGAGCCGTATTTGCAGCATGGGCAGCACAAGGCATCCTGTTCCGCCCGCTGCCTAGGCAGCTGCAAGAGGCAGTGCTGCGGCGAGGAAATGGGTCTATCAGAGGAAAAGAACAAATTAATGTAATGGGGAAGGAAATCTGCTCCTGGTTTACTGATGCATAAAAGAAGCCAGACTGCTGGTTTCTGCAGATCCCTTTCTCTTTTCATCTTCTTCCCTTTCACAAAGGAAGCTTTCCCTCACTACCCAGACCTCCTCAGTGCAAGGAGGATGCTGGAGGTCGGGGGTGGGTGTGTGTGTGTAGGGTGTGGGGGTGTGTGTTACATTCTGATCTGGCAGTGGCTTTTCCAACCTGTGTCTGTAGTGTCTGTGCCAAGGGAGGAGGAGATGTGTACATGGCCCTGACAACACCTGATGAGGGCACCCTAGGCTGTAGGGCAATGCTGTGGTGTATGAAGACACTGCACTTTTATCTTTAGAAGTCTCCTCCTTCGACTGTGGCACATCTGGGGCTTGCTCCTGTAGATGGCAGGTGCAAGGGATGCCTGTCCCATTGCAATGCCAATATCTAGAGCTGCAGTCAAAGAAACCTGAAAAAAAAAAAGGAGGAGGAGATCCCAGTACAAAATCCTTTTAATAAGGTTAGTCTGAAGAATCCCACTACACAGCTCTGCTGACAAGTTACTTTCTTTCTACCTTTGTTGCATTGTTTTTTCCTTTGGTAGTAAAAACAATTTGCAATTGTGGAAAAAAATATCTTCCAATGAAACAATGTTAAGCAACTCTCATATGGCATCAAAATGACTTTTGATACAAGCAGTTGAAATGTTAATGTTGTATTTCCATAAACTGAAAGTGCATGTTGGATGGCAGACTGTTCACCTGAGCATCAGCACAGAGTTTTCTCAAGCAGAAACAAAAAGGAAAGCTCCAAGCATCCATCTGATTAGAAGCCAAAAGGATCTGATTTTACCACTAAGCATGCTGTGGGGTGGACTTTCAGAGTATTCCCCTCTTCCTACCCTCTTTACATCCCTTTATACTTCCTCTCCTGTGCTCTGTTGTCCTTCCTTTAGCTGTCTTCTCTGTCTTTTCTGGAAAACAAAATCAGCTGAGCTGACAGATACAGCTGCAGTGTGTTTAAACCTAAACCCCAAAGCCCCCAAACCTGAGTAGCTGTTCCTTCATCAGAACTATTATTCCTTTGAGGGTCACCTCCTAGATTAGCCTGGGAGCAGCTACAAATGTTGATAGATGCCATAAGTGCTATATGATATTACAAGCAATAGAGCCAGGTACCATGCACAAGTTACAGTAAAGAAGTACCTCTGATGCTTAAAAAAATAATTTCATAGCAAATGGATGTATGAGGCAGTTGGCAACCTCTGATAGTGTGGATCTGACTCACTTAATGCTTAACAAATGGTTTAAGGTCAGTGGCTGGCTTTGGAGGAATGGAGCATGCACTCAGCCCAAGCGTAAGCATGTTTTCCAGAATAACACAGAAGTTAATGTGCTACAATGAAAGCAGCTGCTTTATTTAATGACCCATTTCATCATATAATTCCTATCTTTAGCTATGAAATGCCAGCAGTTTTCAAGAAGGCTGGGAATGTTCCAGCAATGATGTACTTTATCAGGGAAGGGAAGACATAGACAAAAGCTGTAAATGATTTCCATTGATGCTGGAGGTGTCCTCTTCTGACTGGGCCTGGCATAGTGGCCGTCATCTCATCTCTATCTTATGCCAGGCAGAAACCTCTTCCTTGCCCCTTCCCTGCTCCCCACTGCTCAAAAACATTGTGTGTTTACAGGTAAATTACCAAAAATATTTTAGAAGAGTTCTGGTGTTGGACTGCAAGCTCTGCAGGGCAGTGCTGGAGTTTCTCTTGTGCCATGCAGGTGACCATGAGTCACCTCAGCGATGCTGCTCTAGCACTTGCCACTCTTGTCTTCATCCTCTGCCACTGAGAGTAAAATTTGAGGAGCTCTGCTCTTACCATCCAGCAACTAATCTGGTAAATAATAAATGGTGTTAATAAATAATGCTTCTTTACAGGATACACTGGAGCAAATGTTGTTGGTTCCATAGAATCATGCATGCTCCTTATTTCTCCAGAAAAAGGATATTAAAAGAATGAGATACAATAAAATATAATTATTCAACAAGTGTTACTAACTGGAAGATAATACAATGCAGTTGTACCTTTTGTATTTAAAAATGAAAACAGTTCTGCTTGTTCTTAATCAAAGTCATCAAGTGAATTAAGCTTTTAGTGTTGCAGAGAAAACATGCTTCCAGGAATGTATCTAATTTGCACATAAAATTATTTTTTCAGTCTTGGGGTGATCAGCACTTCATACACTTCTCTAGCTTGTTCATAGCTTCTTCAGACACTGCTTTATGGTCCTGCCTGGTATGGGCTCAGATCAAAATAGCCATAGCAGAATTCCCAGCAGGAGGTCCAGAAAAAAAATGTGAAATTGTGCAAAGCTACATAAAAAGCATAAAATCCACAAAGTTAGTTTTCAAACTGTAGCATGCCTAAGCAGTAATTACAGCTCTAGTTGGGAAAAAATTAGAAAAAAAGTTTTAAACAGACAGTGGGCTGTCAGGTAGCTCATCTGGGAGGGTATTTCAGTCCAGTCCATTTCCTAGTGCAGTTCGATGAGCGACTGTGTTGTGCAGGTGGAGGGGCAGGAGTTGTGGAGAGAAGGGATGACCTTCACCCCTGAGTGTCACCAGAGGTGCTGTGCTGAGTGACCCGGGCGTCGGAGGCTCCACAGCTGATGGCAGCCCCTGGGGACCCATTTGGCAGTGGGAAGTTTTCCAGAGCTGATCCTTGGAGTCACTGTAAGTGGTCAAACCCATACTTTTCCCAGGTGAGTATGCTTACAAAGCTGTGTAATAATATGTGAGATAAGATGAAGGCTGGCTAAAAGCGCATAGCAACCTCTAACCTAGTTAAAAATATAACTTTCTTTTCTGATATGCTTTTTACAGTTTAAAATTTACGTCTGGTAGTTTTTATGATGTCCTATCATTATACTCTGAGGAATTGGACTTTTTTTCTCCATTAATGCATTTCTATCGAACAGGCAAATATTTTTTTCCTGCATGCTTTTCTCCCATGTCCTGTCCTCTTTTTTTCTTTGTCTTCCAGCTTGCTGCAGTCCCCATGAAAGTCTCTTGTGACCATTACATTGGATCAAAGTTCAGAGCTGGTCACCAGAGACTCCCCTTGGTCTCTTGTCCGTACGCTTGCTTGTCTACATTAAGTAGATAAGAGGTTTTTTTTTCTAGAGTTATTGTTTATCTGTTTCCCAGTTTACCAGATCTTGGTAATAAAATAGTATTAGGTTACTCTTCTTTTGTAAATAGCAACATGTCCTTTTCTGCAGTGGCTGGAGGTGGGATAGCCTCAGGATAAAGGAAAACAAAGGGGATCCACTTTATCACAAACTCTCTCTGCCCCTTGTGTATGGGTAGGGTTGCAAGGGACAGTAGAAGCAGTGTGTTTATTTTCAGGGTTTTTCTCTTAGTGCCTAAGATGAGTAACTGGAATTTCATTCTCTCGTTGCTTACCTGCCATGTCCAGAATTCATGTCCTAAAAGACATTTTATCTCTGGAGTGCTAATATATAGAAGTGGTGCATTCTTATGGAGCAATTTCATTTCCTGTGTGCATACAGATTTGGATCTGGTTTTGCCCACCGATGATGAATTTCCTACATTTTTTTCCTGTTTATTTTTCCTTTTGCTCTTAGCCCTGCAAATGTACCTGGAAGGACTGAAATGGATTTTCTTCTAGCTTTCCCAACACAAGAGAACCATTAAATAAGTTCTGGTTTGTGGTGCCAAGTGAAGCCCCCACTTGCATCTGTGGGAGGACACTAAGGGCACAGAGAAAGGGCGTAGCCTGTGGAAACTTCAGTGATGGAGGTTGTGTGTGAGTCAGGAATAACACAGAAGGAGCCCTGGGTTAGCTGGAGTCAGAAATACCCATCTCCTTTTTTGTGAAATGAACAACTCTCATGTGAAGTCACGACAAACCCTTTGATGCTGATTGTGCAGAGCTGGTTTGTAAAGTTGAGTTGGTTTTGAAACACAGTTTTGTCAGAGACATACCTCTGAGACCCCACCTTGAAGATGAATAAAACTTTGAGGCATGTGGAAGACATTACTTCATGTATGACCATTTCCTCTGCAGCATGCAATCATGTTTCATTGTAGAAGTTAGGGTCAGTTTTAAAAGTTTTTTAACTGTTGTGAATAGCACCCATCAGTAAGAGGAAACACAGTAAGAGGGCAGCACGTTTCCCCTTGAGTCCAGCTCTCATGGTCAAAGGTCCATAGTTTCTGGGTAAGAGGTGTGAAGGCAAAGACAGTGAAGTTTCTTTGTATACACCAAATACCCTTTTATTGGTAAGGTTTAATATCATCCATGTCAGTGTAATGCCATTATTCCAATGGGCAAAGAAGAGCCTCCATTGCTCTAGTTTCACTCCTACAGGGAATGAAACAGTAAAGCAGCACAATCACCATAAAGTAGACCTTTGGTCTTCACATAAGTTTGGTGGTGTGAAGGGATCACTACAGAAAAGGAATTATTCAGCAAGGTTAGTAAGAAAGGAAATGAAACCTGCATAAGCCTCTGGAGTTTTGGTTTATTGGGGTTTTTGAACAGCACAGACTTACTAGGAAGATTTGTAATTCCCTCAGCAGGAACTGGTTTGTGCCTTAGCATCAGAAATCAGGTATGCAAAATATCAACAAACATGGATTTTGTTAGCCAGAAGAGTGTATTTTAAGGCATGTTTAAGGGTCCCTTAAAAATATAGAGTATGTTGTTTAAGCTCCTGTACAAAATCTTATCCAATTGCAGGTATTGGGACTGAAAAATGGGAATTTGTAAACCTTTCCAGGCTTACCTGCAAGCTCTCAAGGCATCCATGAGATGAGCAAAACTGTTTTTGATAGAGAAATTTACTTATGAAACTTGCTTATGAAAAAAATTGATATTAGAAAACTGAAATGCTTATAGCAGACTCCTGTGCCTGGGGGAAATGCTGGCTTCTCAGGGCCCCAGATTATTTTAGCAATAGATATCCTCCATCCAGTGAGGCTGGGCTCATTAATTCAGCACGGCACAGGGAAGGCTCAGGTGCAGTTTTGCTCAGCTGCCAGCTGCAGCCCAGCAAAGCTGTTCCTCCATGGTCCCACTCTAATCCACCCTGGACAGGCTGCAGGGTGGGGAGAGCAACTTATGGAGAAACTGCAGGCTGATCTTCTAGCAAAATCAACCTTTAATAACAGAAAGTGTAGTGGAAACAAGGGAGGCAGGAGAGGACTCTGTGCATCCCCTCTCCATCAGGCTGGGATTTGGGGCTGCCTCCTCCGGCAGGATGGCAGGCACCCACTCTTCCTCCTGCCAGGGGGCATAGGGTGGTTTCAGCTGTGTACTCAGTAGCTCTATTTCTGGCAGGATGTGCTGAAGTTCTCATAACTGTTTCTTGACAAGAGAAAAGACAGTGCATGAATTACTTTTCCTTGTCCTGCCCATCCCAAGCTGAACTTGGTAAACCTGTGTGCAAAGCATTGCAGCCTCATGGAGATTTCCAGGCACAAGATTTGTGAAGTAAACATAAAGTCCTTCTTTGCAAATTACAGTCGTCATCCATTTTTCTTCAGCATAACACCTGTTTTAATAATGACTATCCTCTCATCAATTTTCATCTATGGAGAAGTGAAGTAGATAAATCTATGTTTATCTATATTAACTACAAATTGGCTACAAGTTGCCACTACAACTTCATCAGAAAAAGATTTTATATTTTTTAAGTTTAAACTACATGGACTTTACCTTGTTGAAAAGAAGTGGTAAACGTTGTTCTGGTTATTCTTGTCCATATGGATGTTGTACTACCGCACTATCTGGTAACAGTGCTATAGATAAGGTTTTCTTGACATTTCCTTTCTCATTTGTATTCACGTATGTTGCACATAGTTAATGATGGCTGACACTTTGCTGCTTCAAAACAAAATGAGAAGCTAAAATCTCAGATTTTCTGTATCTATTTCCAGTGATTGAAATGGCAAAGACAAAAATCTCTCTCATGCTGTAGACAGTGGTTGCATTAAATAATTAACAGAACTTTTACTGCTTAGTTTACTAGATCTTCTGAAAATGCTTGTTACTTATAGTGGCACAATAATGGTAGTTATGACAGATGAAAGCCCACTAAATCATTAAATATATAGTTCTCAGCCAAAACTGCAGTGCTAAAGGACAATTCTGAGTTTGGGTCTCTGTTCCATGTCTTATTGCAAAGAATGCATAGGCGTTCTGTCAATCACTAGGCTGCGTAGGAGTTTGAGGCTATCGGCTAAGGAACAAAGAAAAAAAGTAATGTAATTTTTAGCTAAAATGTTGTATACACTCTCTGAAGCAGCTGCTCATGATATAATGTCACTCGCAAAATGCTAAAAGAGCTAAGTGTTGAGAGTGTCCTGTTCCTGCACTATATTTAGGGGGATAACTTGTGTTCAATAAAGGCTACTGGTGGGTGCACGTGTTCATATATTCATGATGACTTGGATAAACATGTTGTTGGGTGTGGGTTTTTTTGAGTGAGAAGTCTACCTGTCACTGCTTTTTCTAACAGCATATTCCAGCAGAGAGTCCTTGCCCGCCCAGAGCAAAACCCATCCCCAGGAGCTAACCACAATTTCAGAGAACAGAGGAGTTTCAATACATTACAGAGTCCTGCATATTGGCTGGCTGCTTCTCAAGTTAAAGATTTATAATATATTTAATAAGGATGAAAATTGGAACCATGAGTTGTAAACTATTAATGGAAGAACAGTAGACTTGTGCAATCAGGTAAGGTCACTTGCTATGCACTGTCAGGAAAAAATAGCTTTAATATCATTCAGATCAATGCGCTTCAGTACATTCTCTTAAAACATCCCAATTTCCAGGCAGCCTGTAAACTCTAACCATTTCCTGAAGCAATTAATGAAGTATAATGCAAAAGCAAAGCAGAGATTAAAAGAAAAATGAAATATCAACTGTAAAACATGGTGTAAACCTCATGTCACTTCTCGCTTAGTCATAGCTAAGTGCTGTTAATCATCTACTCTTTGTAGCATTGTCAGGTGAACGTCTGAGATTTTAGGTGATTTATATGCCTGTTGTTCACTTTGCAATGCAAATGACTGGAAGTGCATGTGGTCTGTTGCCAAATGTCAGCTGGGAAGAGGTAACCTGCAGTTTTTTGTGCTCTGGCAGTACCTTGAGCTCCTCTTGAGTCATTCCCACAGGACTTATTACCTTTTTCTAATTTGATCATAAACATCTGGTTGTGTAAGTACCACTGCACTATCAGAACATCTCATCTTTCCAGATCCTGTAGCATAACTCTGTACTATAAATATTTACAACAACATATGACCAAACTCTGGTCATGCGGCTGGTGGCATTGCTACTGGCACTTACAGACTGAGGGCTGAAGGTAAGCATTTTGTACAGCTAAATTCAAACATAGGTTTTTTTGAAGGAATAGATCTAAAAGAAGAATAAAAAGTAGATCATGACTTTTGTGTGGACAGACTGGATAAGAGAGAATACTCTTGAAAAGGAAAAGACAGTTTCATTCCTTTCATTTTTCATGTACAAGCACTAATGAAACCTGTTGAGTGTCATGGTTTAACCGCAACCAGCAACTAAGCATCACCCGGCTGCTAACTCACTCCCCCAAGTGGGAGGGGGGAGAGAATCGGAGGAGTAAAAGTCAGAAAAATTGTGGGTTGAGATAAAGACAGTTTAATAGGTAAAGCAAAAGCCACACATGCAAGCAAAGCAAAACAAGGAATTAATTCGCTACTTCGCATCGGCAGGCAGGTGTTCAGCCATCTCCAGGAAAGCAGGGCTCCATCATGTGTAATGGTTGCTTGGGAAGACAAACGCCATAACTCTGATGTCCCCTGCTTCTTTTTTCTTCCCCCAGCTTTATATACTGAGCATGACACCATACAGTGTGGGATATCCCTTTGGTCAGTTGGGGTCAGCTGTCCCGGCTGTGTCCCCTCCCAGCCTCTTGTGCACCCCCAGCCTGCTCGCTGGTGGGGTGAGGAGCAGAAAAGGCCTTGGCTCTGTGTAAGCCCTGCTCAGCAATAACGAAAACATCCCTGCATTGTCAACAGGGTTTCCAGCACAAATCCAAAACAGCCCCCTACTAGCTACTCTGAAGAAAATTAACTCTATCTGAGCCAAAACCAGCACATTGGGCCAAATGATTCCCTCTCTGACACTTCCAAGGGCAGCAAGTACCTAAAGCAAAGTTCAAAGCAATGAACAGGTTGAAATGTAGATCAATCGTAGAATCATAGAACGGTTTAGATTGGAAAGGACCTTTAGAGGTCATTTAGTCCAACCCCCCTGCAGTGAGCAGGGACATCTTCAACTAGAGCAGGTTGCTCAGAGCCCCGGCCAACCTGACCTTGAATGTTTCTAGGGATGGGGCATCTACCACCTCTCTGGGCAACTTGTTCCAGTGTCTCACCACCCTCACTGTAAACAATTTCTTCCTTATATCTAGTCTAAACCTACCCTCCTTTAGTTTAAAACCATTACCCCTTGTCCTGTCATAACAGGCCTTGCTAAAGACATCGTCCCCATCTTTCCTATAGTCTCCCTTTAAATACTGGAAGGCTGCAATAAGGTCTCCCTGCAGCCTTCTCTTCTCCAGGCTGAACAACCCCAACTCTCTCAGCCTGTCTTCATAGGAGAGGTGCTCCAGCCCCCTGATCATCTTCATAGCCCTCCTCTGGACCCATTCCAACAGGTCCATGTCCCTCCTGTGCTGAGGGCTCCAGAGCTGGATGCAGCACTCCAGGTGGGGTCTCACCAGAGCAGAGTAGAGGGGAAGAACCACCTCCCTCGCCCTGCTGGCCACACTTCTTTTGATGCAGCCCAGGACACGGTTGGCTTTGTGGGCTGTGAGTGCACATTGTTGGCTCATGTCCAGCTTTTCACTCACCAGTACCCCCAAGTCCTTCTCTGCAGGGCTGCTCTCAATCCCTTCATCCCCAGTCTGTATTGACACCGGGGGTTGCCCCAGCTCAGGTGCTGGACCTTGTACTTGGCCTTGTTGAACCCCATGAGGTTCTCACAGGCAACCTCTCCAGCTTGTCCAGGTATCCCTGGATGTTTTATATATGTTTATAAGCTGCTGATTGTTAGACCTAAGTTCAGACTCCATGCTTGTAAAAGGAGCTTGGCCTTCATCCTGCCATGGGGTGGAAAATCCCTGAAGCTGCTGGGCTCAAGCCTCACACTGCAATCCTCTGGTGCCACAGAAATGGCTTTAAATTATTTTTTCTTAAAGAAAAAATATGTGACATTAAAAAAAAAGTGAAACCTTTAAGCTGTCAATATTCTTTAGGTGTTTTCCCTTGAAGTTACCTTTATGCAAAACTCCAGTCCTCTCTGTATCTTTAATATTGATTCAGTATTTTGAGTACCTAAGGACAAAATTTGTGAATCACAGTAATGTCAAGAAATGCCTACTTGTTTCTCATGAGCTTTTTCTATCATTGTGTTCTCTTCAAGCTTAGAAAAAACTAGTGTTCCCTTAGGTAAGAGATAGCAGTTTACCAAACTTTTTGCAGAAGGGAAATCTGTACGTGGCTCAGTTGTCTTGTTCAGTTTGGCACTTCACAATATGTTGTCTTTTAAGAGAAGAATAATACGTTTTGGCAGTTACATTAATGGGGGTATGCTGAGTTATGAGTAGGATAGAGTTGTGTATTTTCTGCTTTCTCAGGGTACTGTTGTCTTGCTGTTACTATTTACTTTTTGGTTGCATTAAGTTATTTGTAAAAAGGCACTAAACTCTGTTCAGCTGGAAAGGGTAGTTTACTAATTGGCTTTATCTGAAAATAGATTAATGCTATGAAATCCGAACTCCATTGCTGTCTGGAACTGTGATGGTCCCCAGAAGACAAGATGTACTCTATATGCCACCTTTTTACAGTTAAAGTATAAAAGATATAATTTAATTTTGGAAAAATATATATATTCATAGCCTATCAAGCAGCCTGCAAATCTCCGTGCTTTTATGAAGATTCCTGACAATTTCAGTGTACCTTTCTGGATTTTTAATTTTTCAAGCAACGTGTGTACAGACTTTTAAGTTTCTTGTAGTGAGGGTGCCAATGTTTGAGAAGTGTAACTCCCTGATGCCTGCAGGGTTCTCTATATATTTTCTGATCTTTTTCCCCTTTCCTGAAGCTTTGTCAAAACTTTTTTGTTAATCTGTAGTGGTTTTTCTATGCTTTTAAATGTTTTATAAGCCTGTTTAATCAGTCCATTATACAGCAGTATAAAAGTCACTTAAATGATATGTTCTCCAATAGTCATAACTTGGCTCAACACCAACAGGGCAAACAGCTCCATATATCTTTCTACATCACCACCTATTTATTCTTTTTTCAGACTTGACTTATGGGGTAGGTTTTATTTATTTCTCTATATCTAAGCAGCGATGCCATGTACCTCTACTCAGTTAACAAATCTGTGTGACTTCAGAGCTCTTCAGTCATGCTTTGATTATGCTCATCTTCAGGTTTTTCAGTTCACATTACCTTGTCATACAAATTAAAGGTGGTTACCATTGAGGTAAATCTGAGGCTTTGCACTGACTTTAGTGAGCCTCATTTCTGTCCCCATGGGAAAATCCCAAACTTTTGTATGACAAAGATAGGTTGGAAATATCTATGTCTGTTACCTGTTAAGTAAATTCATATTTAGCATCTATTATTTAAAGTAAAAACATGTAATCCTGACATCTAGTGAATACTATGTCATAACAACAGAACCTTTTATTAAGCTGAATCTTACCATTCAGAAAAGCTGTCTTAAACATTTAAATTGGTTCTAATTCTCCAAGCAGCTTCCTGAATTGTAGTAATATATTTTAGAAAAGCCCGTTTTCTTCACCATTGACTGCTAGGATTCAACGCAGTAACATTAAACCAATCATTACACATTTCAAAACCTGCCAAATTCATGTACTATTTGAAAGGAGACTTTCCCCAGTTCATATGTATAGAAGGAGTTCATATTAGTTCTGCAAGTCATTTCTCACTTCTGAAATTCATTCCCTGCTATGTGCAAAGGTTGTGTTAGGTTTCTGCATGTGGTTTCAGATTTATGGCTGCAGCAGTATTGCTAATCACAGGAGGCAAGTCTGAGATGGAAAAGGTGGTAGGAATGGTTGGCAGTTCCCTGAGAAGCTATATTAAATGTCCAGGTATGAATCATTTCAATGAGGAGGAAGAATAGGAAGTGCTATAAGAAAAAGGTTAGCTAAAAGCAAATTCTAAGTCTAAAAAGAGTGGATGTGGATATTTGGTCAAGTTACTAAAGATGAGTTATAAAGAATGAAGTAGGAATGAGAGAAAGAATTAAGAAAAACCAAGACATACAAAGATAAGCAAACCAAGAACATGTAGTATGAAATACATCATTATATTTGTACTTATAAAAGCAGGAAAAAATCTTCCACTCAGTGAAGAGGGAAAGTTGTGGACAGATGAAACCTAAAATACAGAAATATTTAAAACTTGCTTAGCTTCATTCCTCAGATTATCACTTGGCCAACTGCTATTTAGAGGGGCAATAAGCAGATGAAAACTCATGTTAGACTAGTGGAAAGACAGATGGGAGAACACTTAAACTTGGTACCTTGGTACCTATCTTTATGTTCGTAGGGAGAGAAGGTTTTTATTCTTTATTTTGAATAAGAGAAAAACAGTCCCTCTAAAAATTAATTTTTGTTCTCTCTGATAGGACAAAAAAGAAATGGACTTTCAGTACAGCAAGGCAAGTTTGGATGAGACAGAAAAATATAAAAAAAGTCCCCTAAACCTTTCTAATGTTAATGTTTACTTATTTCTGTAAACAGTTTTCTTAGAGAGGTTTTGAGAGCACCATTGTGGCGTGTTGTTAAGATGAGGTTAGACAAGCATCTCCCAGGAATAGTGTAGGTANATCTCCCAGGAATAGTGTAGGGACATTTGCTCCTGCTTAAAGGTAAGAAATGGATTATACTTTCTCTCAAGGATCCTTTCAGGTTAGATGCCTGTTTTTTATAATGTCATTATTTAAAAAAAATATATTTTGAGTGTCTCTGTATCTTCTGTTATTTACCAATATATAGAAATTCTTGCAGCTGAACACTGTTGTGTTTTCACATCTGATATTACCTATTTGAAAACCACACCTTTTTAAAGTGAGCACTTGAATTATATGAAAACATACCAAAACACTGTGGGAAAGCCTGCTCTGAATGACCAAAAATAAGCA
>VZTV01061151.1:0-19219 GCA_013400875.1 Anhinga rufa
GGAGCAACTTCTTTGAGGGACCATCTTGCTCAGGAGCAGTTCCTATGAGAAAGCAAATCTGGCAGCCAGGTCCCGATGTGCCAGGGAGGAGGCGGAGGCAGGACCTGCATGGGGTGCTGCCTGCGATCTCAAGGGACAGCCTGCACCAGAGGGACGAAGATCCTCAACTTACTTTCAGTCCTCCCTGGGAAAAACTCCCGGGAATTGCCTTGGAAGTTACTGGTGGGTCCGGTGACGGGTTCAGCCACCGCTTGGGTGGCTGGAGCTGGGGTGGTGGGTGAAGACCCCCAACTCAAACGTGGTGCTGCCCGTTCCGGCTCACCGCAAAAGCCAAGGGTCAGCAGCGCTGCTCCAGCCCCTCGTACCGCTACGGCTGGGAACAATCTGGCGAGCAAGCCCTCATTTCTGGCAGAGGACCCCTTTGAGAATGGAAGCAGGTGGAGAGAGCAGAGAGGGGCTGATTTTCTCGGTGTCGTTTACACACCCCGGCCATCTCCCCTCGCTCTGCAGAAGGGACAGCCCTGCTCACACGTCTCCTCCAGCTGGATGGGGACCAGAGACGGCATTTTGGGTGTCCCCAGAATCCAGCGCTCTTGGAAGATGATACAAAGCCCGGGCTGAGCCACCGTGGGGTTGCCAAGGGAAATCTCCCGCACCGCTGCCACCCGACGGTGCCATGGCGTCAAACGCAAGGAGGTGAGTTAATGCAAAGTGCACGAGCCCCTGCGCGTGTGCCAGGGTCGCCGAGCACAGCTGGGGACCTGGGGACGGGCGCTCAGGGCTTCCCTGGGAGCCGGGTGGGTGCTCGGGGTCCAGGAGCTGGCTCCCACCGAGCAGCAGCCAGACCAAGGGAGGAGATGCAGCACCTGAAGCCGTGGCACAGGGTTGAGGCTGCCACGGTGCAGAGGTGCCCGTGCCGGCCCCAGGGCTCGCCTGGGGACTATCCTGCTGGATCTGCAGCGGAGGCAGGGATCTAAACCAGCTTTATAAGAAGAAGGAGCTTTAACGGGGAGGGTGGCAGCGCGGTCAGCCCAACCTGGCTCGGCACCCAAGGAGTTCCGCGCGGCGGGCAAGGGTTGGCAGCACGGGTCGTGCGCCAAAGCCCCCCCAGCACCGAGGACATCCCCAAGGACGTTACCTGAGACGGATGCAAGTAGGGCTCTGGGGAGGCCAGGTTGGTCTGCACGGAGACGCTCTTCTCCAGCAGGATCTGGGGGAAGCCCAGCTTCTCGAAGGTGTTCCTCTTCCAGTGCTTGTTCTCCTGCTGCGCCAACGCCTCGTCCTCGCTGAAGGCTCGCACCACGGGACCCGGCATGGGTAAAGGGAGGGCACCGTCGCTCTCGTAGCCTGAACCGTCCTTTTGGGAATCCCAGCTGCTCCGTTGTTTCATGTGGTAGTGGGCTTGCTGGGCTTCCCAAGCCAGGCGCGCCTGTGCCAGGAAGGGCTCAGGGAAGCCCCGCGCCGCCTCCGCCTCTGCCGCCTTACTCTCCGTACGGTTCATTGGTGACCTGTTGGGTCCCGGGGTGGCTCGTTCCTCACCCAGCATCTGCTCGCCCAACACCTCCCGGTCCCCCGAGCCGTCTGTGGAGGAGGCGTTGGGGTCGTGGGATAGGGAAGGCTTTCGGCTTTTCCTCTTTCTGGTGGAGGGCGAGTAGCCGGTGGAGGACAAGGTGTCCTGTTGGCTGGACCACGACATGGAGTCCTCGCCCTGGGCCACCTGGCCACCCGTTGGGCCAGGGCAGAAGTCGGGTCCCTCCATGCTGCTGTAGTCACCCGATTTGATCTCCAAGCGTTGGTCCCGGACCAGGCAGGGGCTGTGCTGCAGCGAGTAGGAGCCGCCGATGGGGTTGGGGGAATATTTGTGCCTCAACCCCGTTTTCATCTTGGGGCTGGAGCCCGACTGCTCGACGTAGACCAGTTGTCTGACGTACTCCTTGCCGGCGGGGCTGTACTCCAGGCTCATGAAGCGGTCGGGACACTTCTGTTTGGTGAGCACCAGCTGCTGGTAGGGCGAGTTGGAGCCTTGCTTGGGCGATTGCAGGAAGGGGTGAGGTTTACGGATGGGCGATTTTTGCGGCGAGCCGGCTTTGTAGCTCCCGCTGGCTTCGTACTGCATGTCCACGGGGGGTTCGTCATAGATGGGAGCCTGGTACTCCATGGGGGGTTCCTCGTAAAGGGGGGGCTCGTAGGCGTAGCGGGGCGAGGAGGGTTGCGACTCGCTGGAGTGCTTGCGGTGCTGGGCTTGGAGCGGGGAGCAGAAGGAGTCCCCCCGGCCGAGCAGCGGCGAGCAGCTGCCCACGTGCTCAGCCCTCTTCAAGAAGGGCGACTGCTTCCTCTCCGGGAAGAAAACAGAGTTGTCGGTGTCGGGGGCGAAGGTTTGTAGGTTGGGCGACTGTTGGCCACCCGAGGGTCGCCGCGAACGGGTACCCGCTTGGTTTTCGGGCGCGTAGCCGTTGCCTTGGTGCATGAGGAAGCTGGGCTCGCGGTCGGTCACCTTGATCAGCATCCGCTCCTTGGTGCCGGCGTTCCATCGCAGGGATGATGTCCTGCGGGGAGAAACACAGCGCCGCCATCAGCGACCGAAACCCCCCCCATGCCCACAGGCGGATAGATGGCCCTGTACCACCACCCCGGGATCCCCCAGACCCTCAGCCTGAAGGGTGGACATGCCCAAGCACCCCAAGCCTCTCCCATCAGGTGAAGCGCACGTCGGCGATGGAGAGACCAGGGTATTGCCACTGTCCCAAACGCGGTGGCATCATCCTGCAGCCCCCCCCCCCGGCTCCCACAGACCTCAGCAACCCCCAGGGTGCACGAAGGATCATTCACAGGCTGGAAAGCCAAGCCCCAGAATGCGATAACACCCCTTGGAGCTCACCTTTAGGTGACAGCCCCGAATCAGCCTTCCCCGCTCGTGCCTTGGAACTCCTGGGAGCCGAACGGCGATGGAGGAGCGAGCACGGCCGTCCGCTGGGGACAAGCGTTGGGGCAGACGTACGTTTGGGACAGTTTCATGGGTGTTTGGGTGCGCAGTCCTTGTAGGGAGCGGGGACCCACCCCACCACAGTCTCTACGTGGGACTGGCCCCTTGCGGGGATCTCCCACCCCAGGGCGAGAGGGCGAAGCTGCCTATTCCCAGCCCCATCTCTCCCACCTCTTCTTGCTTTCCGTTCCTTGCAGCATCCAGGATTAACCCATCTCACCCCCTCTATCCAGCCCCCTGCCCGGGATTAGCACCCTCCTTCAGTTCCCAGCTGAGTTACGTTAAAACCAGGAAAAAAATACTAATCCAAAGCATCGTTTCAAAAGAAGTTGAAGGCAAAAACCTTCAGACTTTGCCCCTGGGCCGCAGAGGGAGCCCGCGGTGGGAGGATGGGGCAGGGGACTGAATAGCTAAATAGCTCGGGGGTGGAGGGGGGAGGCTTGAAAACACAACCCCAACCTGTGCAGAGGTGTTCAAAACGAGAACCCCCATTGCCTTGTACCCCAAGGCCGTGGGGCAGCTACTTCTGGCAGCCCCGATATGCCGGGGCAGGGAGGGGAGGGACAGCTTAACCAAGCGCTTAAACCCGCACGACGCGTGGACACCTCTGCCCCCAAAGGGATGGAGCACAAGCACTGCAGAAGGGAGAGCAGCAGCTGCCCTCGGTCCCCTTCATCGCCCAAAAAACCCTAGGACCATCGCCGGACGGGATGAGCGTCCCAGCACGGCTGCGAGGATGAGCAGAACGCCCGCGGAGAGGCAAGCAGCGGCCAGAGCGGTGGCGGTGCATGCCCGTGGCTTCCTTTTCTTGACGCTCAAGCTCACCGCATCCCTCAGCCACTTTGCATCCCCGGCGACGACGCCCCCGCGCGCTTCCGCTGAACGCCTTTCAACGCGGAGCATCCTACAGCACCGTGCTGTCGCGCGTCTTGCAGAGGCTGCGCCCGCGCACCCCAAACCCGCGCGGCTTCGGGCTGGAAGCTGCCTGGTGGAGCCTGTTTTCGTACAAAGCAGCGCCAACGGGGACCTTCTTAATTCGGAGATGTGAATAATCATCCCCAAATCGCCACCCAACAGGCAGCTCCTGCGGCAGTCCTGGTGCGAGCAGGGGTGAAGCTTAGCTGGGCAACACGGCGAGCGTGCCAGGAGCTCACCCGAGCAGGGCTCAGTGGAGACCAGCTCATCCGGTGATGGCACCGAGCTGGGAGGGGTGGCTGGTACGCCAGAAGGCTGTGCTGCCATCCAGCAAGACCCGGACAGGCTGGAGAGCTGGGCCGAGGGAACCTCATGGGATTCACCAGGAGCAAGGGCAAGGTGCTGCCCCTGGGGAGGAACAGCCCCCGGCACCAGCACAGGCTGGGGCTGCCCTGCTGGGAAGCGGCTCTGCTGAGAAGGCCCTGGCAGTGCTGGTGGGCAGCCAGTGCCCCTGAGCCAGCGCTGGGCCCTCGGGGCCAAGAAGGGCAGCGGTGTCCTGGGCTGCATGGACAGGAGTGTGGGCAGCAGGGCGAGGGAGGCCATCCTGCCCCTCTGCTCTGCCCTGGGGAGGCCGCAGCTGGGGTGCTGTGTCCAGTGCTGGGCCCCCAGTGCCAGAAGGACAGGGAGCTGCTGGAGCAAGGCCAGCGCAGAGCCCCAAGGATGCTCAGGGGATGGAGCATCTCCCTGGNCAGAGAGGCTGTGGAGTCTCCTTCCCTGGAGCCATTCCCACCCCGCCTGGACGCGGTCCTGTGCCCCTGCTCTGGGGGTGCTGCTCACGCAGGGGCTGGACGGGGGGAGCTCCGGAGGGCCCTGCCAGCCCCCGCTGCTCTGGGATCCTGTGATCCACAAGTGAAAAATTCCTGGAGCCTCCAATCAGAGCCAGGAGGAGACCTCCTTCACCTCTACCTGAAGATCATTTTCTCGGTAAGGCATCTCATAGTCCTGGCGGGTGACGCCTCTGGATGACCACGTGTCCCGCAAAGCACCACCGATGCTCCAGCCGGACGTCCGCAGGTTCTCTCTTTCACCCCTAATTGCAATTCGCGATGAATCAAAGAGGGTTTTTTTTTTTTCCGTCTTCGTTAATAATTCACAGGCAGAAATAATTATAATCTCGGGATAATCTCAGCCCTGCAGGATTAACTCCTTAGGAGTGGGTTGCAGGAGCTGGGCGACCTGTTGAGGCTGGCTGGGCTCCATCTGGGCTGCTCAAACCTTCCTCTCAGGGCTGCTCGGTGTCCTGGGATGAGGAAGAAAGCCCAAAGGGCAGGGAGCAACTCAACCCTTCGCCAATGAATCCGCCTCTCCTGGGAGACCTCCGGGCTGGCAGATCATCCACTGTGGAAAAACCGCCCCGCTCCAGGAGGGCGGACATCAAGTTGTACCTCAAGTTATCACCTCCTCACTAAATAAAGTATCAAATACTCGGAGGAGCAAAACTTAAGCCAAGCTTGGGCTTCAGCCTTAGACATGTCTACGCTGCTCCAGCCTCAAAGGCAAGCATCACTTCGTTTGGGATGTCGCCCACCACCCTGCCAGCGTGCCGCTGTCAGATGGGGAGTAGGAGAAAATAATTTCACAACATCATCCTAAGCTTGGGCAAGAGCCGGGAAGCAAATCTCGCAGCAGTGGGATGTGATGTTGGAGCTGGACAGAGATGCCTCCGTCGCTGTCACTCCCCAAACTGCACCAGGGGTGTGGTTTGCACCTTGTTCTCCCCCAAAACGTTGGGTGACGTCTGGGGACCAACCCTTCGCCTGCGCTCTATGGAGCCCGTCGGTGGGAAATGAGCCCGTCGGGAAGGGCAGGAGCTGGACACCACCGGCTGCAGCCTTGTCACCCGGCTCAGGTTTGTTCTCCAGGGCTGTCCCAACCCGCAGCGTCTCCAATGAGGGACACAGCGACCTCACACCATGAAGAGTTGGCCCAAGTGTTGGCTTAGGCTTCTGCTCCCGCCCACATGAAGCAGTCAATAATAAAAGAGCGTGGGTTACCGTCAACTGGATCTCTTGAACCTGGGGACCCGCAGCTTTCACGGATCACTGGAGCTTCTTCTCATGATGAAATCCCAGAGATCAGGGAGGTCGATGCCCAGCAGAAGAGGGCCTTCCCACCGCTTTTTTGGCAGCACACGCCATCTCCAGACACCCCACCGCCAGCACGGCTCTCAGAGGTCACGCTGAACAACCCACCAGCCTTGGCTCCAGTTCTGGTGCCAAAACACCCCGTTTGGTGTCTTGCCCAACGCACAGTTCTCACCACCCACCACTCTCGGTGGATCTCATGGATCCTGAGAGCCGGAGGCAGCTCTCCTTATGCAAAATTACCACATTAAGTAAGAATTAAACCTTCTCCCCTGCTTTCCTGGAAGCACGTCTGCAAGGAGACCTGCATCATGTCCTGAAGGTTGACGATGGCTCCTTGTTTCTTCAAGAGGGCATCAAAGCCACCAGCTCCGTCCAGCTCACGCTGCCTTCCCCTCTTCTACCTGCTTAAGACCACGCTTTGATTTTCCTCTTGGCTGTCCCAGCTCTCTCCAGTCTTTTCCACCTTGTCCAAAAGATTTCACGGCCACTGGTTGGAGGGTTCTGCAAGAAGAGGCTCTTCTGTCCCCGCAGGACCTGGCGCAGTGGGGTGGCACATGGGTCATCCCGACTAACAGAGGTTTTTCATCTGCTCAATCCACGTTTCAAGTCCTTGGGAGACACCATCCAGGCAGGGGATGCTCAGGAGGAAGAGCAGAGGTGGTTTTTATGGAGGTGCGGTGGAGTGAGGTGGATGGAGAATGGGGTCAATAACAGAGACAAGAGGGTTGTCATCAACGGGGCAGGGTCTGGCTGGAGGCCGGGGACCAATGGAGTCTCCCGGGGTCTGTACTGGGTCCAGTCCTGTTCAACACATCCATCAGTGACCTGGATGAAGGGATGGAGGGCAGCCTCAGCAAGTTCGCCGATGGCCCCGAGCTGGGAGGAGCGGCTGATACGGCAGAAGGGTGTGCTGCCATCCAGCGAGCCCTGGGCAGGCTGGAGAGCTGGGCCGAGGGGAACCTCATGGGATTCACCAGGAGCAAGGGCAAGGTGCTGCCCCTGGGGAGGAACAGCCCCCGGCACCAGCACAGGCTGGGGCTGCCCTGCTGGGAAGCGGCTCTGCTGAGAAGGCCCTGGCAGTGCTGGTGGGCAGCCAGTGCCCCTGAGCCAGCGCTGGGCCCTCGGGGCCAAGAAGGGCAGCGGTGTCCTGGGCTGCATGGACAGGAGTGTGGGCAGCAGGGCGAGGGAGGCCATCCTGCCCCTCTGCTCTGCCCTGGGGAGGCCGCAGCTGGGGTGCTGTGTCCAGTGCTGGGCCCCCAGTGCCAGAAGGACAGGGAGCTGCTGGAGCAAGGCCAGCGCAGAGCCACAAGGATGCTCAGGGGATGGAGCATCTCCCTGGGGAGGAAAGGCTGAGAGACCTGGGCTTGTTCAGCCTGGAGAAGAGAAGGCTGAGGGGGATCTCCTCAGTGCTTATCAGGATCTGAAGGGCGGGTGTCAGGAGGATGGGACTGGGCTCTTCTCAGCGGTGCCCGACGACAGGACAAGGGGCACTGGGCACAAGCTGGAACCCGGGAAGTTCCACTGAAATCTGAGGCAAAACCCCTTTGCTGTGCGGGTGCCAGAGCAGCGGCCCAGGCTGCCCAGAGAGGCTGTGGAGTCTCCTTCCCTGGAGCCATTCCCACCCCGCCTGGACGCGGTCCTGTGCCCCTGCTCTGGGGGTGCTGCTCACGCAGGGGCTGGACGGGGGGAGCTCCGGAGGGCCCTACCAGCCCCCGCCATTCTGGGATCCTGTGAACCGAAAGCATCGCCCATCTCGCAGGAGGGATCTGAGCTGGGGTTTGCTCAGTCTCCGACGCACGGGGAAGCACATCACGTTATCAGTTCCTCACTGAGCAGGAGATACCGGAGGCACCGGCTGCGACGCGTCTGGGAGCACAGGCTGCTCTCCCCGTTCATTCCTCTCTCATTCTCAGTTATTTTTTCACAGCCACTTGTCCTTTCTGCCCTTCAGGAAAAGGTGGAGTGAGTCCAATTGCCGAGTTTTGCAGACAAATGCCCACAAAGAGGCATTTAGAAATATCTCCCTGCGTGAGCCTCCACCATCTCCTGGCACCCTGCTTGTTGCTTGCCCACGACTTTGTCTTCACTCCAGGGGATGTGGGGAACAATTTCTTCCTTCCCTTTCCGTAGCAGCCTTCCAAGCTCCTGAGGACTTGAGCCTCCTGCCAGCTTCTTGCTGTTGAAGGCCTGCATGAGTCTGGGTCCTTCCTGGTCCCTCCAGACTTGTTGTTGGATCTCAACCACTCATGGAGCGCTTCCACACCCCCAAAACCCCTTCCACAACCATAGGAGCGCGCCCTGAACAGCACAAACCATCGGGCCAGGGTGATCGGGAAACCCTTGCGAGGTCAGAAACGCCACGGAACACTCAGTTGTATCACCCAGCATCAACAACCTAAAACGCTGGGTGAGGTGAGAAGATAGATCCGCTACGGAGAGCGCCAGGGACCCATTTCATCCCCCTCCCAGCAGTGCCGGGGCAGCGAGCCCAGAGGCAGCGTGATGCCAGTGGGCAAGAAGGGATGACGACCCCACTAGCGACGAAGCACCGTCCCGCTGCCGCGTGGACGCTGACCGAGGTCTCCTCTTCCTTCCTCAATGATCCGACCACAGAGGACACTCACTTATTTTCGCCGCGGTTACTAACGGCAGTAATTACAGTCTGGGTCACTTAACCTGCCCTGGGGTACCCAGAACATCCTTGCCACCTCCCCTCCGGCTCACGCCGCCGGCTGGGACCAGGGTTGAGCAGCCACCGGGACAGACGGGGACTTGCACCTTGAGGATGATGAACTTAAACCAAGAAGGGATGGATCATCGGACCAAGGCTGGGCAGGAGGCAGGGAAATCAGACCTGGAGCGATGCGGTGGAGCTGCCGGACCGGGACACTCCTGCTCATCCCACGGGGGCACCAGTCCTGCGTTCCTCATGTGCTTTTTGATGCTTTCAGTGCTGACTTTCCCATTAAGCACAGGCATTTATGTGACTGGCGGGGGGGCTCTGTGGTTTGGAGCAACTCGAGCCATCCTCTCTCACTCCCGGCGCTCTGCTTTTATCAGGTCTCATTTCTTTAGGCT
The DNA here is from genome assembly GCA_013400875.1 of Anhinga rufa. Classification (NCBI taxonomy): domain Eukaryota; kingdom Metazoa; phylum Chordata; class Aves; order Suliformes; family Anhingidae; genus Anhinga; species Anhinga rufa. Next base: position 9,124 of record VZTV01061151.1, read on the forward strand.
TCAGACTGGTCAAAGCTAAAAAAGGGGCAAGCTTGTTTTCCAGCCAACATAAACAGAACGCGCTCTCGTGCTCTGCTCCTGCACACGCTGCTTTTTCTTCCCCGAACCACATGCAAGGGGCTCGGCCAAGGGTCTTGGCCAACCTGGCATCAGCCAGGGCTTTTGGGGAGGAACCAGAGCGGCGTGGCCGAGGCAGAGCGCCAGCCCTGGGAAACGCCGTGTGGCTGCTCCGACGGTTAATGCGCACGGACGCCGCTGCTCACCGCCGAGGATCTAACGGACCCTGTAAAACATAAGGGCAGAAACCCAAGGGGATGGTGGCACCCCGGTCTGGAGCGACTGCGGGAGGGCGCGCTGTCTGCAGAAGCTCTTCACTCCCCCTGCAATCACCCCAAACCCCATCGAGGCAGAACTTGGTTTCGTTCTTCGTGTGAACAAATGAGAAAAACCCCTCCGCTGCTGCAGGGGGGGGTACGTGCCTCTGATGGTTCGAACGGCTGAAATGCCTCTTTTGAGATGCTGAGGTAGAAGCGCAAATTCTGTCGAGAGTCTATTTGTTAATTCAGGCTTAACCATGTGACTCCTTGGCTGGGGTCTCCTCCCCTAAAAGGGCTCCGTGTTCCCTCTGCTCTTACTCCTCCTGCCCAACCGGAGGTCGTTAATCGCCATTAATGAGCTGCTTTTTACATACAGACCCCAAAGCTTTCAAGGCGAGAGCAGAGCCAGGCAGCCTGTCGCACCCCGAGCCGCTCGTGCCGGGCGTCCTGCCGTGAGCACCAGCCGCCTTCGGGTTTCTTAATCGTTTGCAACCACCGTTGACGACCCATGGGAGAAGCTCTTTGAGTCGCCAGGTGATGGGCCGCATCTTCTGCCCATTAACGTGGGGCTGGTATCCACCACCGCTTGCACAGTCCAGCTTTGGCACCGTCCCCAGCAAAGAGTTGCCGGCATCACGCCCGGTAGAGGGGAAATTATCAGCAGGTTTTCTCCATCCACATCCCACAGGCTGGACCTGGCACCCACTGGGTGACACGTAACTAACCCACTTCTGTGCCAGACTCGTCTCCTGAGAGCAGAGGACACTGCCCACCGCCATCTCCAAGCGCTTTGCAACCCTAGACCGAATCTCACAGCTCCTCTTGGCATCTCCCTGCACCCTCCGTTTGCTTTCAAGGGCAAGGCTCGTCACATGAGGGAAGGATAAGCAACGTTATGGAACTTGTCGTGGGACAGGAGCAAGAAAATTGTTCTCCTGGTAGCTAGTTCCTCATCTGCAGCGGGTAAAGAAGTTGTTTCTGGACTTGAGTGCGACCACAAGCCACGAGCACCAGCACCCACCTCCCACTACTGCTCGGAAACAGGTTCCTCCAATGAATCCTCTGACCTGGGATGAGACTGTACTGACTCATTAGTGATTTGCAGCACATCACAGAGGAAGGGGAGACTCCAGGTGCCCCAAACCTCACGGACAGACGACTGGGAGCCAAGGTCTTTGCTGTCTGCTCCAGGACCACCTGAGAGCCCGAGTCCCTGTTACCCCTCTCCTTCCTGATACTCCTTTCCTCAAGCTCCCGATGTTTTTATATTACACACAGATGAGTAATTTAAACTCCAGCCGTGCCCATGGGTGCTTTGCTTTTGGAGATGAGGCTGAGGCTCTTGCTTGCTCTTAAGTATGAACTCCCAGCGAGGCAGAAGGAGTCATTAAAGGTTGCAACGTCAAATGGTCGCCGAGGAGTGATTAATAGCCATCGCCGTAAAAATATCAGCAACCTTGGAAAGCCTCTCTGGCACATGGCCCTGCCAGTACTTGGCAAAGCCAAGCCACTGGAGCAGCACCGGCTGCCATCCGTGCGTCACCTTGGTGTCGTCAAGCCCCATCTCCTCCTGCTTCTGCGGGCGACTCTAGCATTGCTACGGTTAGAAAGAGCAGGACACGCAGAAAGTGGCCCCAAGGCCCCCCAGATGCACCAAGGTGACACCGGTTTAGGTTGGAAGAGGCCTCATCATCGAGCCCAACCGTTCACGCGACTCTGCCAAGGCCACCACTAAACCACGTCCCATAGGTGCCGGCGGTTTTGCCGCCACGCCGGTATGCTTCCCCATGACTCGTCTTCTCGCAAGGACGTTCAACCCTGTCCCGCCGCCGTCGCGCGTGGGTTTTCGGCGCCGCGTCCCTGCCTGCAGACCTGGCAGCAGAGGAGCTCCGCGGAGAAGGAGGGAGAGCTGCGAATCGAGAGCAGCTCCGGAAGGAAGAGCTGCCCAGTCTGATGCCCTTTTCCCACCGCTCCCGACCTCCAGGCTAAAAACCCGGGCACCACAAAGCAGCAAGAGATGAGCACCAAGCGATGCTCTGCTCAGCCCCACGCTTCAGCTCTTCCACCGTCCCCAAACGGACAGGAATCCGTCCTGAGGCCAGGTGGTTTAACTCAAACCTGGAGAAAACACCTCTTAATTCCTGCATTTGCAGCTTGCATTAATATTTCAGGCAGCAGCCTGCATCTGGCAACGAATAAAAATCCCTGCGAAGCAGCCCTGCCCGTCAAATCATCTAGCCAAGGTAGAGCTTTCAATCAAAATATTAAGTAACAGCAACCAATAAACCTGAAAGCTCCACCGCACCGCCCTGGATTATTGCTAAACACTAGAAAGCACCGCTACAGACCAAAGCGAATTTTCTGCCCGCAAAAGGAATGTTGCGAAAAGCCTTTTGTTTTTGTGGCTAAATTGCTGCAGCCGCCGTGCCTACGAGCGCCGTGGTTACTCCTAGAAGTGAAAAGCGATGCTGCTGGAGAGGAGAGCGAGCCCCGCTGCGGCTTGCCACCCTCCTGGCACAGGAGCTCCTCCAGAAATCCAAAGTCTTTCTGTTATCTCCGGCGCCGGGTTCTCTTTGCTGTTTTCTCCTTGCAGGGAAGGCGAGATTTCACTTACGGCTCTGCCTACGTTCACTTAAATAGAATTATTTTGATGCCGGCAATAGTGAAGACCGTCCGCAGCTCTTATTTACCTTAAAAACAGCCGCGACGACCAACATTATTTTTTTTATATTCATGATTTCTACCGCGATGGCTTTAATGCAGTTGATTGGCAGCTACGTTCATCAACACGGGGCTAGCGAATAAATCACAGGTCACAGCTGGGCTTAAGTGCAATTATTTTAACAGCTTTGTTCTGGCTTTTAAAGGAATGAGACAGCAATGCTTCTCCGAAGGATATTTAAAAGCAAGAATATTCACAAAACCGACCTAAACGCACACATTTTTTCGAGATAGGTTTGCTTGCCCCGCTGTTATTTAGACTTTGCAGATGAAGACCGTAATTTAGCGCCAGGATTAAATAGATTTTCCCCTCTCGGGAGGGGGGGAAGAAGCCCTTCGTTTGAACGATTAATTCAAATATATTGATTCCCAACGTCCTGTGAACGCCTCAGGGCTCGCATTCATTGGAAAAGCACGGGACCCCCCGGGCACTCCGCCACTGCCCCGCCACCGTGTCCAGGCGCCGTCCCCACGCTCTCCCCACCATCCCCGTGCCCTTGCTCTTCCTCACCTTCCTCCCCCGGCCGCGGGAGCCGGGTGCATCTCCTCCCCGCGACTTTTCACCACCCTCCCGAGCTTAACGCCTTTAAGATCCCCCTCCCCGGTTCGGTGCTAAACTGGACCGACTGCAGTTCCCCGGGGATGGGGATGAAGGACGCGGCGCAGCCCTCCTTCTCCTCCCAGCTGGGTACCGCCGGCGCAGCCGGGAATGGGCGGCCGCCGCGCCGATCGCACCCTGCTGCGAAGCCCGGGGTCAGCGATGAGCTGACAAACCTCCCCGTGCCTGGCACGCCGCCCGACGCTGCTCTGGCAACACAAATACCTTCCTGCAAACGCAGGCAGAGGTGGGCAGCTGGGAAGAGCCTGCCTGCTCTCCGCAGCAAGCCTACAAGATGTCCGGGCTTCAAACCGAAGCCTCCGATGATCCCTCCTAAATTTCCTGGCTTTAGAGCAGCTGCCCAGCTCTATAATCGCGCAAAATTCACCAGAAAACTCAACTTTTTACTAATTTATAGCTAAATCAGGGAATCGGGAGGCAGGATAAACCACCCCCATCCGCCATCCCTAGACTTCATCGCTCTAAATGTGCAGATATCGCCGTTCCCGAAGAATTTGTACGTGCAGAATTACGTGCTTCCAACATACATAAATATAGCATAGCTTAGATCGTACCTCAATTTTTAAATTCCTGCTCGAGCGCTTGTTGCTTACAGCTTTTATGAGATTAGGGGTCACCGCGGCTGTACCCACAGCCCCACTGCGGTCGCTCTCACCCTTCTTCTACGCTTGCGATCTCTGTTCCTGTCTTTACCTACGCACCGGGAAATCTCACACCCTCCTTGGATTTAATTTGTTTCAAAACCCCTGCAGATACCGTCAAAACCAACTCCTACAGAAACCAACGTGAGCGAGATGAACCCTGCATCGTTTGGGCGATAAACCGGTTATTTGGAGAGAAGTGCGAGCGCGGGGCTGAAGTTTCCCATCCCCTGCGTGGACCTTGGTGATGCTAAAGTGGTTCGACCGTGGTGAAGGGAAGGTTTCTGTGGGCAAAGCCAGACTGGGCCATGTCCTGGCAATGGTGGGGATGGGGCAGGACAGAGCTGAGCCATGGCTCGGGCTGAGCTCTCCTGGTTAGGCTGCAGTCGGTACCCAAAGCTGGTGTAAAACCAGCCCGGCACAGCCGGGAGCACCCTCAGGCTTGTGTTTTGTCACGCGTTTCTCATCCGTTGAGGTTCTCCTTTCTCTCCTCCCTGCCTTCACTCACTGCACCCCACGGGTCTCCCTCTCTCGTCCTCCTTTGGTTTGGTCGGGACGGGCTGACGCATCTCGCCGATGGGGAAACCCAAGAGGAGCTGCGATCTGATTCCCAGGATGAGTTGGCGGTAGTCTAGGGGAATAGGCAAAGCCAGCGCCTAGAGCAGTGGCAGAATATGCGGTTTTAGGAGCTTCTACATGGAAAATGGAAGTGTTGAAACCGGGAAACCTTTTTGGAAGACCGTATGCACAAATGGAAAAGATCGATTTGGAGCCAGCTGTACAATGAAAAAACTCTTAAAAGAAAAAGGAGTTAGCAGCAGCACTTGAACTTGGGCTAATTCTGCAGCAAGATATGAGCAGTATTTCTGCTTTCCTCCTACGAGTCATCCAGACTTGGAGCAGCGAGAATTGGAATATCAAAATGCTTTTGGCGGTCCTTTGAGTAGCAGAGAAGATTGGACGTTTAATTTGATTTCCAGGAAACCTGAAAGAAAATAAAGTTGTCTAGATGACTCTGGGCACTTCTAAGGCTAGAATTCTTGTAGCCAAGATGAAAGGTCAATGCTGTAGTAGATTGCCAGGCAGCGTAGTCGCAGCAAGTGCTGGGCATGGGAGAGGAGAAAACTGGGGTCTAGGGGTTTGGTTACGTTTCCCCACCTCAGGGGGTAAAAAATCACATATAAAAAAAAGAGATACCTTGCGATGCTCACTTCTCTGTTTTATTGCCGTGTAAAACCCTGCTGTTGACGTAAAGCCTTGGGTCTTCCAGCAGGGCAAATTTCATTTTCGGAATTTTGTTTTGCAATCTGCTGTGGGGTGTTAAATGCTGCAGCTGATAGAAGTGCTAATGCCATCAGTAGGGAGACGCAGAGAATTGATATTTCAGAATAGAAGAGGGCGTAAGACCCCAGTGAAAAAGAGATTACTCTTTGAAACACTCCTATTTGATAGCAGGTCCTTTATGGACAATCTCTGAGAAAACTTGGCAATTCATGCAGGGGAAGTTTATGAAGAGACAAACTTTCCATGCTTTGGATCATTTTCTCCAAGATATAACCTCACAGGAAGTCTAACAAATCATATTCCTGCGTTGAGAGATATGGAAGATGGGAAAAGCAAAGAAGTGGCAGGTTTTACGCTTGCCGGGATCAGGAGGAGATGGACCGATCTCGCTGCCGGCATTCATGGACACCAGATGCCACCCACCGCTCCCGGCGGGACAACGTGGCGGGGGCTGACGGCTCCGGATGGAGCTGCGTGGCAGAGGACCAGCTCCATGACCTGCCAACCTCTTCCCAGGCTGAGCTGGGATGTGCTCTTTGCCCTGGACAGGATCACCCATCCGTGGAGGAACCATGGAGAAGAACCAACCGGAGGGCGTCACAGCTGCCCTCTGCTTTCTGTCTTCTGCTAAATACCAGCGGTGGGATGATGAGGACCATCCGATGGATGCAACGTGAGCCGTGGGGTGGTCCTGGGAGCCGAATATCAGGCTGGGTCTTGTTGGGGGAAATTCAGAAGGATGGGAAGGCTGAAGCCCAACCTTCAGCCCATCTCTGTTGACTGCAAAGCTTGGCTTGAAGGGTGTCTAAGGTCTCACAAGGCTCCTCTGCACGCAACCGTATTTCATTCTCCAGCTAAAATATTGCTGATACCTGTGGCCAAGGCAAGGAAAAGCCACCCTGTCAAAATAGTGCGTGTTTTTAATTCGTATTATTTTTTTTTTTAATGAAAGGAGAAGGCCACAGCGTTCAGGAATCGTCCAGTCCCTTGACTCTGGACGGCGCTATCAGATCGCTTTTAGCTTCAGAACCGCAACACCAACTCTCTACGTGAAATATCTCCCACGTTCGCTGCCCGAGCGCTGCTAACTCCTCCTCTCTCGGCAAAGCTGCTCCCATGGCATCCGCTCTAATTAGCAGCAGCGGAAGCTGAATCAAGACAAGAGGGAGATAACGAGCCTTTCCGTCCCCCCCCACTCCGTTCAGTAGCACAGAATTTTTCAGCCACTCTTTTTTTTGCAGCAGGGAGGGGGAAAGCAGGGCTCTGAGACACTGCTGAGACGACGAAAGCCCCCGTTTTCTGGTGAAAAAGCAGCAGTTTCGGAACATCACGTTGAGTGGAGCACAGTGCGGTGGACAGGTCCTGCAGCCCACCCTGCAGACCCTACGTGGCAGGCCAGAAACCCATGGCAAAGGGATTCTGTGGGCTGTAGCTAATAAGCAAACGCTGAAACGAGCTCGGACGGCTGTCCTTGGCAAGCCGTGGGCTGGTAGCTCATTGCTGGTCAATAAGGTCGACCTTATTGAAGGTCTGCGTTAGCTTTGGTTCCCTGCCACACCAGGCCACAGCACCCACCTCGCCCTCTTGCTTGAGATCAGCAAGATCTCACGCGACGCGGGGACAAGCCACGGTGGCCGGAGGGGAAGCCGTTGAGCCCCCCCACCCCGGCATCGGTCTCATTAGGAACCAACCAGGAGCAAGCACAAGATCAGGGTCTGCCAAGCTAGCAGATCCACAACACGACCCGTCCTGGCAGCTGAGGCGGGCACGGCCGCCTGCGGGAAGCCGAACGCCAGATCCCCGGGAGGCAATCAGGGCTGCTCTCTCCATCTCAGATGTATGATTAAAGCAATCACCCAAAAATAGCCCGTTTTCTTGAAACCCAAATGTCACCGAAACAAGAGGAGGGTTTTTTTTTTTTTTGAGAGGGAGGAGGGAACACGGAGAAGAGAACACAGAGAAGCCTTTATCATTAAGGGGAATTAGCTGCAAAATACAAAAAGACCAGAGGTGACATTTCCTTAAATAGCGGATCAATAGGGGATCTGCTTTCTTCGTCTCCGTAAGCATGACAACAGGTTCCTACAACGGTGATCTTTAGCTCCTGCCCACTCCGAGCAGCCCCAGAGCTCAGCCCTCCCCGTTGGCCAAGCTGAAGCCCTTCATCCTCTTGCTATTTCCAACCTGAATCGTTCATCCCTGCTATGAACACCCCTGGGCTCTCAGCCTGCAGCCTGGTGCCACCTCCCCCAGCTCTTCCCCACCAGAAGACCTCTCCCGTGTCTTCGACCAGGCTCTGGGACGTGACCAGCCACCTACCAAGGACTACGACAAGACCAATCTCCGAGCCTGGGTGTTGGGATGATGCGCCGGACCATTCCTTCTGCCACGGGCTCACCTCCACCCGTCGCAGGAGATGGGTGACTTCCACTACCGTGGCTGTGGCGAGGCTGATCGCGTAGCTTCTCCTCTTAGAGAAGAGCTTTTGGCCACGGACCCACGCTAGATCTGCTGCCGTGGTTTGCGTGTGAGCCACCAGATACTGCCAGCAGCAGCACGTTGGCTTTGAAGAACAGGTCCTGGAAGCTGGAGCGTGGCTGTTTGCTGGAAGCCCTCCAGCAGGAAGGGTTGCCCTTGGCTCAGAGGGACACTACAGGTCCATCTCTTGGGTCCGACACATCCGCGTTTGAGATAAGTCGCCCGGCTCATGCTGAGGATTAGGATGGTGGTTCGTTTTTCAAAGAAAGGCTACAGTTGGGTGTTTAGCTGAGCATGGAAGAAGTGCAAGGCTGTGGCAAAGAGCGTGGAGGAAACTGCTCCCAGCTCCGTGGTCCGGGCTCCAAGTTACATTTGAGAAGGAAACACTAGCTGTTTCCTTCTGGAGATGAAAGGAGAGACTGGGATTGCCTCTCCTGTGCCCCAAGGAGGCTTAGGGGACTTGGGGCAAAAGTCCCAGCCCAGGAGGTTACACCACAGCGGTACATCTGAGAACAGCGACGAAGCCTCCAAGCCACTCTTCAATTTTGCTCCAAACTACGGGATTTTAATTTCATGGCTCTCCAAGGAATCACTGGTATCAGGTCTGCGCCTCTGAAGAAACCAGGCAACAGATTTACCCTTAAATACCAGGAGCGGGCACATTTATTTACAGAGATGCTTTAAGCCGCGGTCTTAACTCAAACGATGAAGCCTGAGCAGAACGAGGCGGTGGAAAAATCGAGCAGCTGGCAGCAGACACGTGTCCCCATGCGGGACAGCTGGGACGGCCACCACGCCGCTTCTGCTGGGCAGGTGTCTCCTCGGCCGGCAAATGTCTGTGGGCACACTTGAGACGCATCTTTGTCGTCGCTGGAAGAGGAATGTGGCCTCGCAGCCGCCCTGGGTAAAACTGACACCGGCAGCGAAGGAAGCTTCAGCCCAGAGACGCTGAGCTCCTGGCCCCACGACGGCTCCCGCGTATGGTCTTCCTCGGGAAGCTCAGCTGAATTCAGAGGTTGGAACCAGAAGAGGTTGGAGACCTTCTCCTCCCTGGTGTCATGGCTGTATTCGTTCCCCACGTAACCAGCACGCAGCCAGTGGGCAGGAGCCATGTTCACAGTCTGAGGTGGTGGCTCCTCACCTCTGCCCCAGGCTTCTTCCAAGCTTCTACTAGTCTCCTGAATTTGGTACCTGGCTTCACGCACCTCTTTGCCAACGGCCCTGCAACGTCTGGAGCACGCAACCCGTGTGGGAGAGCCGAGAGGTGAGGAGAACCATAGAAAGATGGCAAACTGCAGCCGCGTCTCAAAACAGAGGTCGCCCAGCAGACGGCCAACCAAACAGTTCCTACAGCTCAGGTGCTTGGCGGGCCACGCGAGGCTCTGCGGAGCTATCGCAGAGGTGGTGCCAGGTCTTTTGGAAGCCAACCCCAATTCTCTCCTCGCTTCCATACTTGCTTTGCTGGACAGTCAGCTATGAAGTGACTCCTGTTAGAATCGGAGAATCACTGCGGCTGGAGTCTGGGATCAGCAAGTCCAACCGTCAACCCAACACCCCCAGGCCTCCTAAACCATGTCCCCAAGGGCCACGTCTACAGGTTTTTGAACCCCTTCAGGGATGGTGACTCCACCACCTCTCTGGGCAGCCTGGTCCAATGCCTGACAACCCTTTTGGTGAAGACATTTTTCCTAATATCCAATTGAAACCTCCCCTGGCGCAGCTCGAGGCTGTTCCCTCTCATCCCATTGCTGGTTACCGGGAGAAGAGACCGACCCCCCTCCCCACAGCCTCCTCTCAGGCAGCTGCAGAGAGCGATGAGGGCTCCCCTCAGCCTCCTCTTCTCCAGGCTGAGCCCCCCCAGCTCCCTCAGCCGCCCCCCAGCACACTTGTGCTCCAGACCCTGCCCCAGCCCCGCTGCCCTTCTCTGGACACGCTCCAGCCCCTCCATGTCCTTCTTGTCCCGAGGGGCCCAAACCTGACCCCAGGATTCGCGGGGCGGCCTCACCAGTGCCGAGCACAGGGGCACCATCCCTGCC
>VZTV01061151.1:19351-38550 GCA_013400875.1 Anhinga rufa
CTTGGTGTCATCTGCAAACTTACTGAGGGTGCACTCGATCCCCTCCTCCAGACCATCGATAAAGATATTAAACAAGCCCGGCCCCAACGCTGAGCCCTGGGGAACACCGCTCGTGACCGGCTGTTGACCATGAGGTGTTGAAAACCATAAGATCAAAGACCTCTTTAAACTCTCTTGGCTGGGGAGGTCCAGGGCAAATAGAGGAAGACGACATCAAGAGCATTACAAGGATCCCATGCAGATGATGCAGTTGCTGTCCCGCTCTCCCAACATGCTCCCAGCAGAAACAGGATCCACTCGTCCCCGCTCATGGATTGGGCATCCTACCCGTCCACCGCTGGAGACCAGTCAAGTGATCACCTCTGCTTCCACATCTGACCTAAGAGTTGCAGATCAAACAGAGCAGCCAGGCCGAAGTGGAAGTGTCCCTAGGACAGTGTGCACGCTCAAGCGAGCAGATTTCTCAGCTTCTCCTAGAGCAGAGGAGCCTACAGCAGGGACCGGGGCACATTTTTGGGTCTGGTTCTTCTGTTCTTGGCAAGTGCCCATGTAATGAACCTCCCGTTTCCCAAGGAGCAGAAGGGGAGAAGTCCCTGTGTTTCCCTCAACCATGAAGCCGCAGCGTCTTCCTGGTGGCCACAAAGCCCTGACCACCTGCACGTGGCATACGACATCCACCCGATCAGCAGGATGGAACAAAGAGGGTCACAGGAGCAGACCAGCTTTGTGCTGGGAGAGGAGCCAAATTCTGAGGAGAAGGTTGAAGGTCTCTGATCTGAAGACCAGCTTGAGCAGCCCTGGGCCCTCCACCCATTGCCTGGCCAACACAGGGACAACAACAGAGACCTGGGATTTGTCCTGCATGGGAGACAGACTTCTTGATAAAAACAACTGCATGGATTCACCAAGGGGAGATCATGCTTGACCAACCTGGTAGCCTTCTATGATGGGGTGACTGGCTGGGGCGATGAAGGGAGAGCAGTGGATGTTGTTTATCTCGACCTCAGCAAGGCATTCAACACTGTCTCCCATACCATCCTCACAGCCAAGCTAAGGAAGGGTGGGTTGGACGAGTGGACAGTGAGGTGGATGGAGAACTGGCTCAACAACAGAACCCAGAGAGCTGTCTTCAACGGGGCAGAGTCTGGCTGGAGGCCGGGGACCAGTGGAGTCCCCCAGGGTCTGTACTGGGTCCAGTCCTGTTCAACACATCCATCAGTGACCTGGATGAAGGGATGGAGGGTAGCCTCAGCAAGTTCGCCGATGGCACCGAGCTGGGAGGAGCGGCTGATACGCCAGAAGGCTGTGCTGCCATCCAGCAAGACCCGGACAGGCTGGAGAGCTGGGCCGAGGGGAACCTCATGGGATCCAACAGGAGCAAGGGCAAGGTGCTGCCCCTGGGGAGGAACAGCCCCCGGCACCAGCACAGGCTGGGGCTGCCCTGCTGGGAAGCGGCTCTGCTGAGAAGGCCCTGGCAGTGCTGGTGGGCAGCCAGTGCCCCTGAGCCAGCGCTGGGCCCTCGGGGCCAAGAAGGGCAGCGGTGTCCTGGGCTGCATGGACAGGAGTGTGGGCAGCAGGGCGAGGGAGGCCATCCTGCCCCTCTGCTCTGCCCTGGGGAGGCCGCAGCTGGGGTGCTGTGTCCAGTGCTGGGCCCCCAGTGCCAGAAGGACAGGGAGCTGCTGGAGCAAGGCCAGCGCAGAGCCACAGGGATGCTCAGGGGATGGAGCATCTCCCTGGGGAGGAAAGGCTGAGAGACCTGGGCTTGTTCAGCCTGGAGAAGGGAAGGCTGAGGGGGATCTCCTCAGGGCTTATCAGGATCTGAAGGGCGTGTGTCAGGAGGGTGGGACTGGGCTCTTCTCAGCGGTGCCCGACGACAGGACAAGGGGCAACGGGCACAAGCTGGAACCCGGGAAGTTCCACTGAAATCTGAGGCAAAACCCCTTTGCTGTGCGGGTGCCAGAGCAGCGGCCCAGGCTGCCCAGAGAGGCTGTGGAGTCTCCTTCCCTGGAGCCATTCCCACCCCGCCTGGACGCGGTCCTGTGCCCCTGCTCTGGGGGTGCTGCTCACGCAGGGGCTGGACGGGGGGAGCTCCGGAGGGCCCTGCCAGCCCCCGCCGCGCTGGGATCCTGTGATTCTGTGACTAGAGAAGAGTTCAACCCTCTCAAGAGGACTATGGTAGGAAAAATGAGGACTTTAAGCAACTGAGCTCCAGGAACCACAAACCCGAAGGAATAAGGAGGAAAGGGTTAAAAACAGTTATCGTAATTGCCTGTCCCGATGGGATTTGGATGCAAGGGCTTTCCTACAAATGCCTTCTAGACAGACAGAGCAAGACGTCATCCTTTTAATGACACCCACTAATCTTCCTTATATTAGGAAGTCTCTCATAGCAATTGTTGGCTGGGAGCACGAAGCCAGCGCTGTCCAGGAAGCCAAAAGGATCCCTGCCTGCTCGTGCGGATGCTGCTGCAGCTCCCGGGGCGACCCAGGCAGCCGAAAGCTGCACTCGGGGATGACGATGCCGTGGATGAGGGTGGTCTCCCCCAGGACCTCTTCCCCGTCAGCCGACCTCCCGCTTCTCCATCTGCCTGCACGCAGCCTTCACGCGAGGACGGCTGTCCCCTCACAAGCCACCGCGCTCCCACACTTTGCCCAAACCTCCGTAAGTCCTCCAGCTTCTCCCTTCCCAGCCGGAGGGGAGGAGGTGATGGAAGCCAGTGGACACGCGCCCGGAAGGGAGCAAGCCTCGGTCTCACCAAGCTTCCTCAGCCACCAGAGACCTGCAGACGCGCTGCGTAACTCGGTCCTCTGTCCCTCCGCCAAGGGGGCCGTCTGCCCACCTCCCATCTTGGCCTTCAAAGGAGGCCCTTGAGAAAAACCTGTGGGACTAACGCAAGATTTGCTGAGGAGGAGAGGGTTGGGAGGACCCGAGAAGGCTGTCGGGCTGGAGACCTGATCTCCCACCCGACTGTGAAGCCCTCCAGCGTCATTTCACGAACGGCGTTTGGAAGTGCCTGCCTCCCAGGGCTGGATCTGGGGGAGCTGGGACAGTGTTGCTCCGGTGGAAGTGCTCGAGGGCTCAGCCCACACCTCAGTGGAGTCTTTATGGCTCTGGTTGGGTGCCAGCCCGTTTCGCAATCACCACCTCAGCACCGGCATGAGCCCACGGGAAGCAGAGGGGAAGACGAGAGATTTCCCCATCCCTTTTGCAGCCTGGCCAAGGGTGCTGGAGCACCAGCCTTTCCCAAAAAACTTGTCCCCGAGCATCAGAAAGAGGTGTCTGGACTGCGGTGCCCCCACCCAGGTCTTGGCCGCTTCGTACAGAGGTACATCAAGGGTCTTTCCATTCCCTCGAGGGACCACGCAAGCATCCCTCTGAGCCATCCAGAGGCAGATGCCGACGCTGGGCTTCCAGGTGGCCTCCTCCTCCGTGCCGCGGGTGCTGGCCACCACCGTCCCCCCAGCAATGCCCTTTGCACCCTCTGGCATCTGCCCAGCCATGGTCCATCCAAGGAAGAGCTGCCAGCTAAGCTTTGGAGAAGCTGAAACCAGGGTGCCTTGATGCGGGGTGATTTTCAGAACGTGCCACGCACCCTCCGCCTTAAAAACGAACCCTGTTAATATGAAATCACCCCTGCCATGCTGAGGTAGGTCTGGTGAGCTTTGATTTCAGCTTTAACGAGCGCCAGAGCATGTGGCACTCACATGGTTAAAAAAGAAAACCCACCCCAGGCTGCGTCGGCTCCTCTCTCCATCTCGCTTGGCAGCCCCCAGACAGAGGGCACTTCAGACCCATTCTTCCAGAAGGAAGTCCACTCTCAGCTAATTAAGCAAAGCTGCTAATTAGCTTCCTGGCTGGAATTGATGGGGAGGGGGAGGAGGGCAGCAAGGGCTGTCCGTGGGTTTTTACAGGCGGTGAAGTCGGGGCCAGGAAGATGGAGGCATCTCCTGGAGCAAAGCACATGCTGATGCAAAAACCAGGTCATGTGTGCTGACCGCAGTGAAATTTAATCTTTTAATTGCTTGGGCGGCCGCGGGCATCAGCCAGCCGGCGGGTGGGGACCGCTGTCCCCCAAACCCGCATCGTCCCTTGTCTCTGACTGCAGCTCACATCCAGCACGGCCGCCCAGCTGGCGGCGGGTCGGGACCGATCAGCGCCGAATCGCTAAAAAAAACGCTCGGGACAGAGAGCGGCGTGTCCCTGCCACCGCTCCATGTCCCTGCCACCGCTCCGTGTCCCTGCCACCGCTCCACCTCGCTCCTGGATGCAGGCTCAGCTCCCGCTGCCAACTCTGACCGAAGCACGCTCGATGCCTAACAGCAGAGGAGGCACCTGCAAACCCCATTTCCAAACCAAACGGCGGATCCAGGCCTGCCAAATCACTCCCATCTGCTCTTTCTTGCTTCTCCTGCCTGCAGGCAGGGAATTGCATCCACCCAGCACGCGGAAGGGATGCTTTGGAGTAAAACTGTCCGTGGGCAGGTTTCTCTGAGCTCACCCGGTGCTCCCGGAGAGTATTCTGCCGGTGAGGATAAACACCCTATTTGTTTCCCCTCCTAGAAAGCTTGGTTTTTCCCCCTCTTCTTGCTTAAGTGGCAATTAATTCTGACACTCCTGGGAGGTCACCGCGGAAGCAGTGAATCACAGGGCAGGCAGGATGGCACACGGCCAACGCCGTTGGGTGATTTTCCGCTCGCGTGTGTCTTGAACCAGGATGGAGATCGCTGCAAACAACGCTGACGTGGACTGGCTGGCCAGCCCGTGCCGTCACGGGGCAGCGGGGAAAGGGAACGCAGAGCATCGCCCCGGGGAAGGGAATGGAGAGCATTGGGCCCTCCCGGTGTCTGCTGCCGGCATGGAAAGCAAAGCTAGAGGTCCTTCAACTCACCGGCATCTCCAAAAAAGCACAGAAACTGGGGCAATTTGACAAAGCCCAGAGCAACCAGGCAGGCATCAACTCCAACCCCCCCCCAATTTGACTGTAGTCTATAGAGCTGCTGTCTTAAAGGTAGGAATTGGGATGAACGCGGTGTTACGGAGAAGGGTTTCAGGCCACCGCTTGCTTGCAGGTCTCTATTAGTAAAAGCATCCAGTGCAGGTGTTTATCGTCCCTGTTCCTGCCCGATCTGATCTGGATGGTGCCAGTAGGTACCAAAACCCCTACCTGTGCAGGCTGGGATGGGGTCAAGGCCTGCAGAACCTCACCACCATCTCCATCCTGGCAGGTGATGACCAAGAGGGACATCTCCCAAACGCTCCGGGGCAGGATGAGGCGGGTCAGCCAAGACGCCTCCTTTGGCCACCGAGAAAGGGTGGCCAAGGAGCCACCTGGGCTGGATCAAGAGCAATTTCTCAGCTCCCCCCTAAATCCATCCCTGTTTGGGGTTTGAAGGCAAAAAAGCTTGCTTTGAAAGCGGCGATGCAGGCGCTGGGCCACGCTCCAGGAGCCCAGCACACGATCGTTCCCCACCCCTGACCGTCTACTCAGACACCATCAATCAGTTCTGGTGATTCTTGCCCACGTCCAAGGCGTTAGTCCACATCAGTACTAGCGAGAAGCTGCGGTGGTTGTGCACCTGAACCACTCGTGCAAACTCTAAGAAGGGCATTTTGAGCTGTAACGAAGACAAGCGTGACACCGTATTATTTTCTGGCGACATAAATCCATGGTGGTTGTTTGCTTGAGCACCTGAAATCCTGATCCAAGCAAGAGAAAGCTCGTATCTGTCTTACCAACAGACTCTGAAAAGCAGTTGGACCCACAGGCTGGAAGAGATGGCTTCGTTTCTCAGGAGGCTTTCCCACCTCCAGGGCTCTACGGAGGCAGCGCGCTGAATCAGCTGGACTCGCCGCGGCAACGGATTAAATGCATACCCACACAAACCTGCTCACGTTTGATGCAAAAATCCTCAGAAAGAGCCTAGACCGTACCGGTTCTAGTGTGGAGAGATGTTCAAGCCACCACCCCACAGCGATGGCAGGCGTTGGGGTGGACCAGCAGCACTGGCCGAGCCCCGTCCCTTCCCAAACTGATGATGGAGCTTAATGAAACCCCACAGACCAGGAGCTCACCCTGAGGTGTGACCCACCACCGGACAGCCCTGGCGCTCCTCCTGTCATGCTCCGGTTTCTGGGTATGGGTAGGAGCCGCTCAAACGAGGACCGCTGCATTAAGGGATGGTCCCTGCTCCAAAGAACCATCGAAATAGATCTTAAGGTTTATTTAAGGGGGGTAGTAAAGCTCAAAAACATAACGAGGGGAGGGGATGGGGAGGAGGATCAGAAGAGCACAAAGCAAGCACCGGTGTAACTCACTGCCCCGTCCCCCAGGTCAGCCGGCAGCACACGGGCTGTCCCACACCCCCACCTCACCACCGAGGCCACGCTGTAGACCCCAACCCCGGTACCGGAGGGAAATTTTGGCTACCTGTAGTGGAGGAGTTGACCTTCCGCACTGTAATCCCGATAAATGTCATATTCTTTCTCAAACACTCCGGAAGGCGACGAACTGCAATACAGTAATAGTGAACAAGGAGTTACCAACGGTGACTGCGACGCACGCGCGCCCTTCTTAAAGCCTCCTGCGTTTTAGGATTCATGAAGAAGCGTCCACAGAGATGAGCTCCCGGTCCCCACCAGCCTGGGCTCTGCACTTGGGACCTACTCCCACTCAAAGCATCAAGCTTTGAGTCATTAATCAGTTGTTTAGCAGATGATGACCAAGCCGCCCATGGCCGTGGCCTCCAGCTTCATTTAAAGCCCTGCAAACACCGCGTTCTCCCTTAAATTATGCTTATTTGTGAAGAATGTGCCTGGATAGGTCCTAAACATCTCATAGCTTTGTCCCACCCATGGTCCTTTCCAAGGGCAGCCCTTCCTCGTGCCTCGAGCATGGCTCGTCTCAGAGGGTCAGAGCCAGCACGGGCCGAGGCGGCGAGCCCCAGAAAAGCCCTTTTGGGCACATTTTTGCCTACGACATTGCGGTCGGTTACATCTGAGGCCGCAGAGCCCTCGCTCCCAGAAGACCAACGGCTACCAACCTATTCCGAGAGACGTCTTACCTGAGTGCCCTTGGAAAAACACAGGAAACACTTGGAGAAACACAGAGAAAAAGCACCTGGAGGTGCACGATGGCGTTTACATGCTGCTTTTTGGACTAACACCAGCTTAAAGCCTCTCCTAGAAGAGCAAACCCACTCTTGCTCCACGTTCCCTTTGGCTTCATGCTTGCCCAGCAGCCTAATATCCACGCCGAGACCCTCCAACACCTCCCAGCGAGGCACATGACCAGGTATTAGTCTTCGTCTAAGGGCAACGCTTTCCAATATTGTTGCCAATATTTGCTCAATGAGCACAGGAAAGGTCTTTTGGTTTTTTTTTTTTTTGCCTTAACAGTCCTTTGCTGTGGGGATGCGCAAATAATCAGGCTCGTTCAGAAAACACACGGCGCCGAGCAAATTATTAGACATTCGCTCCGCATCGAAACGTTAACAGCAAACATCTGGAGAAATAACTTCATTTTGAGCTGTTTTCGAAGAAACAGCATTAAACCCCCCCCCCCACGTAGACATTAAGATGCTTGCGTTAATAAAATCCAGATCAGATGTTGGTTTCAGAAAAAGGAAAAGGAAAAGAAACAAATCTTCTTAGTAGGATAGACCTCAAAAATTGTATTCAAGCAAGAGGCAATAAAATTAAGCTTCTGTCAAAGCTAGTTTTAATGAGACTTCTGAGCCCTGAAATTATGACTGTGTTGAATTGCTTAATCCCTTTTTCCTCCTGAGTGCACATGAATGCGAGAACCTCCTCCTCCTCGACGCCCAGTCTCTTCTCCAGAGAAAGCTCTCACGCCTGATGCTGTACCCGGATCGATGGGTTACAGGATTTCCTCCCCAAGGGACAAAGCCCTGGATGGAAGGGAATTAATGCTCAGGAAGCTTCGTAACCGAGAGCCCCACTTACTGAAGAGAAAGGCGGTGGACGTTGGGAGAAGACCTCAAGGAAGGTCTACTTCAGGCAAGTTCTTGTGGTCAAAGCTGAGCAAGGGAAAGACCTTCATGGTTTCTCTTCTGGTGGTAGGATCCCTGCCCAACCATGGCCTGGAGAACCTTCAAGTACTACGTCATCTGTGCAAACCGTTGGTGCTGCAAGGAGACTCTCCTTTTCTCCAGGCTTCCCCAGGAACCAAAGACTTCAGGACCACCTTAGCTCCCCTCCACGAAATCTGTCCATTTGCCCTGCTTCAC
The DNA here is from genome assembly GCA_013400875.1 of Anhinga rufa. NCBI lineage: Eukaryota > Metazoa > Chordata > Aves > Suliformes > Anhingidae > Anhinga > Anhinga rufa. Next base: position 27,599 of record VZTV01061151.1, read on the forward strand.
GGACCTTTTGGAAAGACCTGCAAGGTAAGAAACGTCCTCCTGGGTCAGAACAAGGGTGTCTCCAGCCCAGTACGTGGCTTCAGACCATGGCAGGAAGAGATGCTGCTTACGGAGAGCTCACGACCCCGGTCGCTGCCTGTGGTCCCTCGTGTCCCCCAGCACCCAGGCCCTGCGTTAGGGGTGACAGCAGGGAGGCGTCCCCCAAGGCACCCACTTCAGAGATGTTTACGGACCGCTTGTCTTGAGTTTGTTTCATCCCTTCCTCAACATGCATCAGCCTCCACAGCTTCCCACCGCAACGAATGCCAGTTTTCTACTTGCTGTGCACCTCCCCTCCAAAAAAAATCAATAAAAAATTCACCCAATCATCAGCCATTCCTTCTGGCCTCCGATTTTTCAAAACACTTGAAGGTAAGGGCACCCAGCACGTCTCCTCGTGTCTCAGGGCGAACCTTCCTTGCGAAAGGCAATGGGAATCTGGGAGCAAGAGGGGGATGAAGCCTCCTCCAGGCGCTGGCTCCCAAAACATCCCTCTCTCCTCATGCTCACCTGGCAGGAAGATCTGAGGAGCTACGCAGCAGCACTGCCAGCATCTGGCCAACCAGAAAATGAGCCGACCGTAAACTCCCAGCCACGACGTCGGCTGCTCCTCGGCCAACGCGCGGCCGCTGGGATTTCCGACGCTTTCCAATCAGTTGGTGCAAAAGGTTCTTCCAAACGCAGCAAAGGCTGTTGAATCGGCCGCGGAAGGTGAGGGATGTGTGAGCTCGTAGGTGAATGGAGGTTATTCACATCTGGCTTCAAAACCTGGATGAAATATCTGAGGAGGGAGATTCTGCTCCCAGTTCGGTATTTTGGGCAGCACGCGGTACGATACAACCCTTGCCTTAACGTGGCTCCTTCTGCGCTCTCTATCCCAGCGTGAATTTGAAACTGGAGCCCCAAAACACGCCCAGGAGCAGGGACAGCCCTGGGACTGGTGAGACCTTAACAGGGTTTGCTCTCAAACACAATCGCTGACTTGACATCCATTAACGCCTCGACATCTTTGAAGAAAGTTCTCTTAGGCTGCCACCCCCTCCTTTTGGAGATGAAGCGATTAAAATTGCAGAGCAAGGTCTCGCTGACATGCAATCCACGCTTTGAGCTACTGCGCGGTCCAAAGATGCCAGGCGAAGGGGTAAGATCGAGATCGGCTAGAGAGCTTCAGATCCATCCCACCAGCAGAGCCAGATCAGGAGGGAAACTGCTGCCGGCACGGTGTGGGTGGCATCGCTCCTCATTCAGGTACTGATGAGTCAGACTTGGCTTCGTTATCGTCGCAATCAGCTCTCAGCAGTGAAGCTGCAAACGAGATTGATGGCAAGGATCGCATCCATCTGCGACATCACGGGCTGCTAGCTTCAAGGTCAGGATGAAAACAGCAGTGCAACACCTGGGACATCCCCTCTGCTCTTCCGCATCTTACAGGAGGTGAAAACTCACCCCTCCGCTGCCACCGCTAAGGTCCCACTCGTTATTCTGGGGGGGATTTTAGCCAGTTCTGTACAAAAAGATGCTATGAAGTCGCAGCATGTGGACAGCCAAGACCTGGCTAGCTGACCCGCGCCCCTAAAACTAGGGGTCTGCCTTGCGTTGGAAGGAAATATCACGCCACAAGCAGGAGGCAATCAGGGAACTGGTGACGGGCTTCCCCGGACAAAGGTGCCGAGGGATGCTGAAGTTCACAGACATCCGAATGTGATGTTTTGTTTCATCTTTGATAATTGGGAGACGTTTTGCAGACCCACGTTTGGTTCTGGGTCTTGAAGTTGCTGATGTTTGAGATGCAGAGATCTGCTCCGTCTCTACTGGGAGCCACGGTCAGGCTGGACCAGGCGTCTCCCCACCTCCTGCGTTGAACAGAGCAGGCAGGTAGGGCTCCTTCACCTTCAAGGGGAGATTCTGGGGGTGAGAGGGCATTTAAAAGAAGCTTTCCGGATCAAAAACCCATCTCCAAGCTATTACAGCATGCGCTGTCCTAGTTTGTCTTGAGGCCAGGAGATGAAGCAGCTGGTGCACGCGGTGCCCAGACCAGACCCTGCCTGGAAACAAAACCTCATCTCGTACTAAACCTCTACAAGCCAAGATTTAATCCTTGGCTTTGCCAATAAATAAAACTCATCTCGTTTGCCCTGTTTCCCTGCCAGGCCAGGGGCTGGTTAGCTGGGTTGGCTCACATTTGGGAGACAGCATAACTACAGGCAGCAAATCCCTCCGGGGAAGCACGTGCTGCTGTCCAAACTGAGCAAAAATACCTCTTCTGCTGCAGGAGCGTGGAAACTTGTCAAACCATGCGGACTCTCAGCAATCAGACTCAGAGTCACTAAGGCAAAGACCTACATGGTTTCAGAAAGGAGCAGTCATGAGGGCTTAAAGCTTGCAGACCATAAAGCTTGCAGACCTTAAAGCTTGTAGACTTTAAAGCTTGTAGACCTTAAAGCTTGTAGACTTTAAAGCTTGTAGACCTTAAATGTTGTAGACCTTACAGCTTGCAGACCTTAAAGATTGTAGACCTTAAAGCTTGTAGACTTTAAAGCTTGTAGACTTTAAAGCTTGTAGACATTAAAGGTTGTAGACCTTAAAGCTTGCAGACCTTAAAGATTGTAGACTTTAAAGCTTGTAGACCTTAAATGTTGCAGACCTTAAAGCTTGTAGACCTTCAAGCAGCACCACCGGGATGATGTCTCGGCAGACAACAGTCTTCCTGGTGACCTAGACTCGGATGTGGCCCTCAGCTATGGCATGCAAGTGCAAGGTCCTGCCCCTGGGGAGGAACAGCCCCCGGCACCAGTACAGGCTGGGGCTGCCCTGCTGGGAAGCGGCTCTGCTGAGAAGGCCCTGGCAGTGCTGGTGGGCAGCCAGTGCCCCTGAGCCAGCGCTGGGCCCTCGGGGCCAAGGAGGGCAGCGGTGTCCTGGGCTGCATGAACAGGAGTGTGGGCAGCAGGGCGAGGGAGGCCATCCTGCCCCTCTGCTCTGCCCTGGGGAGGCCGCAGCTGGGGTGCTGTGTCCAGTGCTGGGCCCCCAGTGCCAGAAGGACAGGGAGCTGCTGGAGCAAGGCCAGCGCAGAGCCACAAGGATGCTCAGGGGATGGAGCATCTCCCTGGGGAGGAAAGGCTGAGAGACCTGGGCTTGTTCAGCCTGGAGAAGAGAAGGCTGAGGGGGATCTCCTCAGTGCTTATCAGTGTCTGAAGGGCGGGTGTCAGGAGGGTGGGACTGGGCTCTTCTCAGCGGTGCCCGACGACAGGACAAGGGGCACCGGGCACAAGCTGGAACACGGGAAGTTCCACTGAAATCTGAGGCAAAACCCCTTTGCTGTGCGGGTGCCAGAGCAGCGGCCCAGGCTGCCCAGAGAGGCTGTGGAGTCTCCTTCCCTGGAGCCATTCCCACCCCGCCTGGACGCGGTCCTGTGCCCCTGCTCTGGGGGTGCTGCTCACGCAGGGGCTGGACGGGGGCAGCTCCGGAGGGCCCTGCCAGCCCCTGCCGTGCTGGGATCCTGTGAACCAGAGACTTGGCTGAAATCTCCTTGGTAGGACAATTTAAGAAGATGTTTTTCCAGTGCTTGGCTCTGTTTCCAAGAAGACCCAAGGCTGGAAAGGAGCTCTGGAGGTCATCTGGTGCAACCTCCCGCTTCAAGTTTCATAACATCACGTCTTAGAGTCATTTCAACAAGGTCGCTGGCTCTTCCAACCCCTGCCGTTCTGGGGTTCTGTATAGCTGGGTATATCCCACCGCAGCTGGGGCAAAACAGGAGCCAAGACTCTACCCAATCCTTGGAAGTGTTCAAGGCCAGGTTGGACGGGGCTCTGAGCAACCTGCTCTAGTTGAAGCTGTCCCTGCTCGCTGCAGGGGGGTTGGACTGGATGACCTCTAAAGGTCCCTTCCGACCCAACCCGTTCGATGATTTGATGAAATGCACGCTTTTCCGAGGTTAAAATGCCTTTCCTCTATTGCGGGCGGGTCCTCCTGCCTGATGCCTGAACAGCCTGTCTCCATTTCTGCTGGACACCAGCACCTCCAGCAATCCCCGCGGCGGTGGGGACAGACAGATGGACACACACTGATTTTTTTTTTTTTGGTGGTGGAAAAAGCACCTTCCAAATCTTGCTGTCGGGTAAACAAGGCTCTGTAAGGGCAGATGTGAACCTGGGCGCAGCTTGGCACAGGTCGGCGCTGCCCTCCGAGCCGTAGCTGGTCCTTCTGCTCGCAGCAGTATCCGAGGAGGAGGAAGGAAGGCGGTAGGAAACTGAGCGATGGCTCTGCCTGGAGCGCACCTCCAGGTACGTCGTGGGATGAGGGGGAAGGCTGGAAATAGCAAAGGGGAGGATAAATACCACGTTTGCACAGGCGGCACAAAATGTACACGCTTCAAGAAGGGCTCGGGGAAACAATAAGCCACGCGACCGCTGTGAATCGCCGTTCCCAGCGGGACCGAACGCAGGGGTTTTATGGGCAAGGCTGACACGTATTTATCATTTCGCCGGCTCCCCGGGCTCCGAGCGGGGCTTGGCATCGGACTGGCGTCGGGAGCTGATTGGAGGCTGTTTTTGGCAAGATCTCTGTAGCAACAGCTCCATCAGCTGCGGCTGCAAACAGCTCTCGGGTGCTTTTCGCCCTGGCACGGGCGTGTTGCCAAGACCGCCCATCCTCGGAGCCCGCCAAAATAACCGAAGGGGTGGAGGAGCATCCGAAAAGGGGCACGTGGAGTCTGATCCTGGCACCTGGAACAGAGGGGATGAGCCAGCAGCAATCGCCACCCGATGGTTTCAGCTTCTTTGGGGCCTGATGGGACTAAGTGGGCGTTTGGGGGGACGGTGCAGTAGGGAAGGGGGTGCTTTGGAGGGGTTGGGGGTCCCCGAGCCGATGCACACCCCTTCCCTCCCTCCTGCTGCTCCGCTGACGCCCCAAGCACAGCCCTGCTGATGCTGCAAGTCCGAATCCTCCCCTAGCAGAGCGTCACGCCTGCTTGCCGTGGAACCGGGCGGCTGGAAGCCCTTGAGCATCCCTGGAGAGTATCTGCTCGCTCCCAGAGCAGAGGCTCGTTGCACCAAGGCACCGCGTGGGCTCAGCTGGAGATTTTTTGTGTTTTTTTTGCTGTCATATTCGCCCCCTCCCAGGAGACCTGATGTATTCCTGGAGCTCCCTGGGCGCCGGCAGAGTCAGACCGAAGGGCAGGATTACCCACACGCCCACGGCTGGCCCAGGAAGGCTCTCCGACCATCCCTGCCTTCGCTACTTTAAAAACTACAAGCACAAGCTCCTGAAACGTTACCCCTTGAATAAACCCTGAGTGGGGGAGCACCACTCCTTACCAAGAGATAAATCGGAAGATTAAGAACTTTTCTGCTTTCTATTTCTGCCCAGGGCGGGTGCAGCAGGACCCTCCATCCTCGGGGGGGGCTGAGGATGTGCAGAAGTCATTATGGGTGCTGGTTTTAGCAGCCCCAAAGCCCAGGACGGGCAGCAGTCCCACCCTTCTGTCTCCACCGCAGGCTTACACCGATGATTTCAGCTGCAGTCGGGTTTGCGTCAAAGAGACCAAAAGCTCTCAGAGCAATTTTGCCAGGCTTCAAGGAGCTGACCCACCGCTGTCTGTATTTCTTCCGGCCTAACCTCCTCTGCAGAAGGAAAACTGGCATTGCTACAGCCCGGCTGCATCGAAGAGACCTCTGTGGATAAGCAAACGATCCTGTTGGCTCATCATTACCGTTGCATGCTTTTACGCCGCACAAATGGGGTGCAAACAGACCTTATTTTCACAGCAAAAGCCCCTACAAATGCCCGCGCTTGCCCTGGCTCAGCTTGCCCTGGCTCACCCGGAGATAAGTCTCTCTGCTGATTTTGGGAAGAGGGCAAACATTTCTCCAAGCCGGTGTCTTGCCTTCAGAGCTACGGTGTCTGCTCCGGCTGTCACAGCGCTTGCCAGCCTGGGGTTTCCCAAGGAGAGGGTCTTCTCCGGGGTTTACAGCACCTCCGCGGATGGGAACAGCCTCCTCTGTGGTGGCAGGGCATTGCAGAGACGTACAGCGGCATCCCCGGGGAAAGTCCGGTAGGAACCGTAAGGAGCTTCCTTCTAAAAACTCAACTGGAGCCAGCTCACTGCCCAAACAGGACCATCAAACCCAGTGGGTGAAGGCTGAATTCCCTGCAGCCCTGTGTGATGGAGAAACAGCTTCTTCCACTGCCATCAGCGAGGTCTACACGTCTCCAGAAGTCAAGTCCTACTCCTCCAGACCCCAGGTTTCAAGGATATGGAGGGTTTTCAGCTCGGCGGTGGCTCTCTGGGACTGGGGGTCACAGCGCCGACGGGCATCACGCCCCAAACCCAAGACGCCGGGCTGGTGCCTCAACAGGAGCACCAGACCCGGACCACACGCGTCCCAGCTGTGAACGTCCTCAGCTGGTTTTTACAGCCGATATCCACCAAGCAATCCACAGCTGTGTAAAACGGATGAAGAGACGCCTGGTTGGCCAGCGTAGGGTAGAGCAGAGCGGACAAACCAAAGCGGGTCTTTATGAAGACAAAGTCTGAAGGTGCAAGAGATGAGAAGAAAAACTGCTCTCCTCCTCTCCTCCCTCCACTGCTTCCAACAGCAACAACGAGAAAGCGAGAGCACACAAAAAGCAAGGCTTTGTCGGGCCACCACAATGGGCACTCAATGCCCAAAACCATGTACCCAATGGGACGCGTGATGCTCGAGCCGCCACCAAGATGCCCAATTTCGGCGCAACCAGCCGCGCTCGTTCAGAGGAACATCTCCAGGCCCATTCTGGTGATCTTTCCAAGAGAATAACTTGGAGAACTAGACACTTGGAGGTTGCTACCTTGGCCAGTAAAAAACCAGAAGGAGGCCCTTGCTGTGGATTTTAGCATCTGGATTTAGACGGGATACCAGCAGCAAGGAAGCCGAGTGATGGCACTGAAGTTGCTGCATCGCCTGGTGAAGCCACAGATATCTTGACAGCTGTAGGACAACCTACGTCCAAACGAACAGTCGCACAAGTGGTTGCACTGACAGCACCTCTCACTGTTGGGTGCAAAGAGGAAGCAATGAGCTCCTCCTCCTTCACTGCTTTACTTAACATAGTACCAAAGGCCTATTACTCTGCCCTAAAGGTGCCTCGATCAGTGATTGGTCAGTTCGAGTGAAAATCAAAGCAAGGCACTCAAAGAAGAGCTCACCTCCGCAGGTGGGTGATGTTCCTATGATGTTCCCACCATAATTCACCGGGGTGGGCGGAGAGCTCCAGCCAACCCCAGCCAAAGGCTGCTGTCTTCCCCCAAAGAACGATGGAGCAGAAGGGAATTACAGAATCATCATTACGGTTGGAAAAGACCTCTCGGATCAGCAAGTCCAACCGTCAACCCAACACCCCCAGGCTCCTAAACCATGTCCCCAAGGGCCATGTCTGCACGGTGTTTGAACACCACCAGGGATGGTGACTCCACCACCGCTCCGGGAAGCCTGGTCCAATGCCTGACAACCCTTTTGGTGAAGACATTTTCCCCAATACCCAGTCTAAACCTCCCCTGGCACAGCTTGAGGCCATGTCCTCTCATCCTATCGCTTGTTACTGGGAGAAGAGACCGTCCCCCACCTCGCTACAGCCTCCTCTCAGGCAGTTGTAGAGAGCGAGAAGGTCTCTCCTCCTGGGTATGTCCCTGCCCATGGCAGGCGGGTTGGACTGGATGACCTTGAAAGGTCCCTTCCAACCCAAACCACTCAATGGTTCTATGATTTGTGGTGGGTTGACGCTGGCTGGATGCCAGGTGCCCACCGGAGCTGCTCTGTTGCTCCCCTCCTCAACTGGACACGGGAGAGAAAATATAACGAAAGGCTCGTGGCTCGAGAGAAGGACTTGGAGATCATTAATCAATGACTGTGACGGGCAAAACAGGCTCGACTTGGGGAAATTCAATTCATTACCAAGGAAATCAGAGTAGGACAATGAGAAATAAAAACTAAACCTTAAAAACACCTTCCCCCCACCCCTCCTTTCTTTCTGGGCTCAGCTGCACTCCTGATTTCTCTACCTCCTCCCTCCAAGCGCCGCAGGGGGAATGGGTACTGGGGGTTGCGGTCAGTTCATCCCACATTGGTTCTGCTACTCCTTCCTCCTCAGCCGCAGGACTCCTCACACTCTTCCCCAGCCCCAGCATGGGATCCCTCCCATGGGAGTCAGTCCTCCATGAAGTTCTCCAACGTGGGTCCTTCCCAAGGGCTACAGCTCTTCAAGAACTCCTCCCTCATGGGTCCCTTCCACACGGTGCAGTCCTTCAGGAACAGACTCCTCCAGCTTTGGTCCCCACGGGGTCACAAGTCCTGCCAAACTCCAGCCTGGGCTCCTCTCTCCATGCGTCCATAGCTCCTGCCAGGATCCTGCTCCAGCGCGGGCTTCCCATGGAGTCACAGCCTCCTCCGGACATGCACTTGCTCCACCGTGGGCCTCCACGGGCTGCATGGGGACAGCCTGCCTCACCATGGTCTTCACCACGGGCTGCAGGGGAATCTCTGCTCCGGCTCCTGGAGGACCTCCTCCCCCTCCTTCTTCACTGACCTTGGTGCCTGCAGGGCTGCTCCTCTCATGTATTCGCACTCCTCTCTCTCGCTGCAATTGAACCTTTTTTTTTGTTCCCCCTTCTTAAATACGTTATCCCAGAGGCGCTACCATCGTTGCTGATGGGCTTGGTCTTGGCCAGTGGCGGATCCTTCTTGGAGCCGGCTGGCATTGGCTCTACCGGCCATGGGGGAAGCTTCCAGCAGCTTCTCACAGACGCCACCCTCTAGTCCCCTGCTAGCAAAACCGTGCCACGCTATATGCATTATGCTAAATGCAAACAAAACGGTTATTCCTCAATAAACGTCAATCTGAGTGTTTATTCCAGAAAAAGGAGGTTTTGTAACACGTTAGTCTACTTTGAGAGACAATAAACATCACCATGACCTTCTTCCTGCAATGGGAAGAGATCTCCCCACTAACCCCAGACCTCCGTGGCTCTTCAAGGGAGCTCCAGGCCGTAGCTCACAAATCTTGACTTCCAGATGCTGGAGCTATTCCAGAACGGCCCCCGCGCACCGACAAGCCCGGCGCTCGTACCAGAGCAGGCTCCAGAAAATCAAGTCGAGCTCTTGCAGCTCCAGCCCATGTTGCCTGCACCGGGCACGCGATGGAGCTGCACCCTCACCGTGGACATCAAGAGCTGGAGGGGTGCTCACAGCTTGACAGTGACTCCTGAGCCCTACGCTGCTCTGGCCACGGGAATTAAGACAGCCTGATAAAGGGGAAAAAAATAATCACATTAAAATGCCGTAAGATGAGTGGCTCCCATCCTGCTCCACCAACCGCCACATCACCTGCCCCAAATGCGGCTGGGACCCAGGCCTAATCCCCTACTTGACTAACGGGATCTTGTATGGGCCTAATTACGCCCGAGCCAGATTCCAAAACCGACTGCCCAATGTCTTTCACGGCAATTGCTAAGTCAGATGCCTGGGTGAGGTTTTCAACGTGCTACTGGGATACAGCAGATGGGAGAAACTGCCAGCATTTGCTGCCGGGTGAGGCTGCACTGCTTCGTCTCGGCACAGGCAGGGCACGTGCGCTGCAAAGGTCCATCGGCTCCGCTACTTGCAACGCCCACGTTCCCCCGGCGCCGTGCCGGCGCGACCCTGGGCGGGCGGAAAAAAGGAGGAGAGAACCTCAAACCTGCAGGCAGCATCAGGCACGGGAGCACCGACACCAAGCCTGGAGCGTGAAAGGCCAGTGGCTGCTTTTGTACCGCAGCGAGGCACGAGGAGGAGCGGCACATCTGGAGGAGCGGCACATCTGGAGCTGCCTCTCACCTCACTTGGAGCTGGCGGCGTCTGCAAAAGGCGGCTTCGCGTTTTGGGTTTTTATTTTTTTCGCAGTGGGAGCCCTTTCCCAGCGCAGACTTTCGCCCAGCTGGGGCGGAGGACACGTCAAAGGTGATTTGCCGTTAATACCCTGAAGTGTGGATTGCAAAAGCTCCAGCAGAGACACAAGTTTCCTTTTGGCAGCTTTAGCATGGGAACCGCTGGCAGAACATCTACTGCATTAAAATAAAAAAATAACACATTTTTTTTCCCCCCCTAAAATAGGAAGTGGCACCATTTCACAGTGGCTCGGAGAGCGGTATTGCTTTTATTTTTAAAAGAGGGGAAAGTGACTTGACTGAAATAGCACAGCTCGATGGCAAAGCCAGGAATAGAAATGAAATCCCAGCGCCTAATCCTCTGTTCTAATCGCCGGACTGCAAGGCTTCATACTCTTAATTACAGCCGCTGCTTCTAATAAAAGTTAAAAGATGTTTTCTTTGCAGTTATGTAAACTGTATTTTGGCTCTGACGATCTACGTAAGCGCTTGGCTGCGTTAGACAAATATCCGCCTAATCCGGAGCCCTGTTTTGCAGCAGGCAGCGGAGAATGCAAGAAGAGGATATTAAAAAGAAACAGGACCGAGCGCTTTGTCCCCGATTTCATCTTCCACCCTGGCTTAGGGCAAGAAATGCAAGATAGGAACATTTTTCTCTAAAATATTTGAGAATGGTATGAGGAAGGAGGTTAAATGTTGAGATGCTGTTAGCTTTAAGAGTGGAAATGCATTTTCCGCTCACCGTCGTCTCCAAATACCCGTGCGCTTTTTTCAGATGGTTCGTCACCCAAGAGCTTGGCTCGCATCGTTATCGTCCTGACTGCAATAAGCACGCGGGACGAGAGCACGGTGAGTGAATGGAAATTAATGAAGGAGCCCGTGACACCCGTCGAGCCCAGAAGATGGGTTTCCACACAGCGTCATGCTAAGTTTCTCATCAGGTGCACCCAGTCATGATTCTATGAACTTCTCTAGACCCCTGGCCAATGGAGCCAATACCAACCACAAAGCGCCCCCC
>VZTV01061151.1:38570-49629 GCA_013400875.1 Anhinga rufa
CCCCGAAATGGTTCAATACTTGAGTTTCTCTAACATGGGGAGCAGAAGTGAGGCGGGGGTCAGTCTCTCCTCCCAAGTAACAAGCGCTAGGACAAGAGGAAACGGCCTCAACTTGCGTCATGACAGGTTTAAATGGGCTACTAGGGAAAACTTCTTCACCGAAAGGGTTGTCGAGCATCGGAACGGGCTGCCCAGGGTGTGGTGGAGTCACCGTCCCTGGAGGTATTTAAAAGACATGTAGATGCTTAAGGACATGGTTTAGTGGTGGAGTTGGCAGTGTTAGGTTTACAGTTGGACTCGATGATCTCAAAGGCCTTTTCCAACCTCAACGATTCTATGGCTCTAAGCATCTGTGAAACAATTATGTCTTCTCTCGATACTTAAGGGAAGGCAGCAATTGTTGGCGACCTACAGCAGGCGATCACAAGAGGTCACTCACCAACAGGGGCTCAAGGCCCAACATCCACGTGGATACCCAGCAGGTTAACTTCTACGATCCTCAGGACCTGCTTAGAGGCACTGCGAGAAATGTAAATAAAGGCACGAATGGAACAGAATATTTCAGTTGGGAGGGACCTACAGCGATCATCAGAGTTGCTCTTTGACCACCTACGATCGTTAGGAGAAACCCACGGTGATGCCAAGCATCAGTGGATGAGAATCTCAATCGGAGAGCAAGAGTGCCGGGCTTTTTTGCCATGATGTGGGTGGGAATGACCGTGGCTAAGTCGATACCACGGGATAACGCAAGAGAAGACGACGTTGGGAGACAGTGGATTTGGGAGCTCGGCTTTGTGCGCAGTCTCTGTGCAACGCGCAATCTGCTCGCAGCATGCGAAAGCGATGGAGGAAGACACATGACCTGGAAAGTGATTTCCTGCGGAGAGCTCTTGGCTTTAATTACAGTCCAGAGCCCATTCCCACCCTGCCTCCCCTGCCGCAGATGAAGCTGCCTGTCTCCCCCCAACGCCGATGGTTCCAATTAACATCCTTCCTAGCATCATGCCTGACGAGGTCTGTGAGGTTTAGGATCTCACGGAACCAGCAGAAGAGTATCAAGCCGGGGAGCTGCCTGTTAATCATTAAACCAAAAACCTTCAGAGCAACACATCCGTGATGGATTCAGCTGTCTGAAATGGGCTGCCTGAAGGCTGGCGGGTGGAAAAAGGAGCCTGAGCCTCAGCCCTGCCCACTTGGATGCTGGACTATCCCATGTCCTGAGGTCATGAATCCTTTCATTGGGCAAGGTGTGGCCAATGGAAGGTGAAAATAGGAAGCGAGAATACACAGGAGAGCCAGGCAAACATGCTCTGCACCTAGTAGCAAAGCCATATCGACCTTCTTCCGCACTGTCGTGGAGGCCAAAGCAACAGCAGGACGGAGCAGGTCTATGTAAAAGCCCTTGAGGTGGCCCTGGAAGGCCACGCCGTGGTCTGGTGGTGGCAGCGGGTCGAGGCTGTGGCCATTTGTTAAATGTCACCACCTCGGATCTTGCCGGGTTCGTTTGATAAGGTGGAATCTCAGGTCTGCTGAAAAATAACCCAGTGACCTCCTCTGCAAGGCTTACGGGGGAGGAGGGAAGAAAGAAATGGGCACGGCAAGGGAAACAGCAGGGATGTGGCTGTTCTGCTACAGGCAGCAAATAAGAGGGGAAAAAAAAAATCTCTATTTCAATAATACCTAAAATATCCTCATTCATTCCCATCCCCAGGCTGGCAGCATCTCTGTGGCAGCCAGCGGGACCCCTCCGAGCCTGATCCAAGGGCAGGCAGAGCCTGTGCCGGATCTCCCGGCCACCGGAGCCGGGGGACGACGACACCTTGGTCCCCTGACCTCCTGCTCTGCCCGCTGGCTGTACGCACAATCGCTTGCACAAAACACCCTGCAGATAAAACACCAGGAAGGAAAGGATTTGCAGTGGTATGCTCTGGCCTGGGGTGATGCAGCGCTGGGGACCGGCAGGGTAGAGGGCCTCCGGACCATCCTTTTCACCCTTCGGTGATGGGAGGGACGAAGCAGCTCCTTAGGGCTGTTCTAGAGCAGTGTAACGCAGACTATCCGATGCAGTAGCAGCAGCCAGGGAGCCAACTCCAGGCTTCAACAAATTCCTCCTATTTTTTCATTCCTGTAGTGGAGCAAAAACTTCATCCAATCATTGAATGGGACCTTTCAAGGTCATCTAGTCCAAGCCCCCTGCCATGAGCAGGGACATCTTCCCCTAGACCAGGTTGCTCAGAGCCCCGTCCAACCTGACCTGAAATGTCTCCAGGGATGGGGCATCGACCACCTCTCTGGGCAACCTGGGCCAGGGTCTCACCACCCTCAGCGTAAAACATTTCCTCCTTAGATCTAGTCTGAATCTCCCCTCTTTTAGTTTAAAACCATCACCCCTTGTCCTGGTAAAAAGTCTCTCTCCGTCTTTCTTAGAAGCCCCCTTTAAGTACCGAAAGGCCACAAGAAGGTCTCCCCGCAGCCTTCTCTTCCCCAGGCTGAACAACCCCAACGCTCTCAGCCTTTCTCCGCACCAGAGGGGTTCCAGCCCTTGGACCTTCACCCAGAAGCAGCTCCTGACTCCAGGCCTCCACTCCAAGAGTCAGCTGGGAGCACACGAGCGGGTCGATACAGCCGTCGAGAACCCAGCACATCCTTTGGAAAAACTCTTGCCACGGTTCGTTATCTCAGCATTAAATATTGACCAAGCTTGAGGGGCTCAACCCGTAAAAACCCATCGTTTAAACCACGGGTGGCCCTGTTCCAACCTTGGGGTGTCGGCAGTACCACGACCCCCATTTCTTGATGAACACACCGCGGAGGCGTAAATGCTGTTTCAGAACACGTCCTCTCATGGCAGGCATGCAGAGGAGGCTGCGCTTGCAGAGGCCACCTCGGCTGCTTGAGGAGGGTTTTCTAGACCTCTAGACTGAGCAAAAACGCTCTGTCCTCTGGTACCAAATGGAGAAGGTGACAAGGAGCAGAGCTTATTTACTGCCGCGTTCGGAAATGCCGTCTTCCTGGAGCTACATGGGTTTTATACGTATCCTCCGCGCTCTTCCTCTGCAGGAAGGCCCTCAGCACTTGGGTTCCTCACCTGGAAGGGGACAAGTGTGGCACCCGAGCTGCCTGCTCCAGCAGCAACGGTCACATCCCTCCTCTGTCCGAGCTGCCCATGCCGATGCATCGAAACACCCGTCCTCCCACCTCAGAGCAGAACAGTTTGGCATGTTGTGGTTTTTAAGAGACGGTGACCCAGAAGAAAGCCCATCCTACAAACCCCGCCTGAACCTGCGCTGAGGCGGGGGCTCGCGGCCTGCGTAGCCACTGGCAGCGTTCTGTCCTGGCTGGAGTGCTCCTAAATCGAGCAGAACCTCTTACTCTTGGCACGGGAATGCTTGTCCTCCCCTTCCCACCATGAGGCCGGTCTGCCGGTGTGATGTTGACCCGGCTGCAGGAGAAGAGCTCCTCGGCACCCAAGCCCTGAGATGGAAAGGAACACGTCCCACGTAGCCAGCACCCGCAGCATCCTCACAAACTGACCTGCCACCAGGCACGGAGATGTCATCCAGCTAGGAAAATCCAACCTTCGGGTGAAGAAATGCTCTGAATTTTCACGCATTACGCTACTGCTGGAGGCAAGACGTTGGGAAGGAAGGTCTTTGGGATCTGCTTGGTGCTGCACGGCTTTGAGAAGCAACCCAACGTCCTTCCTCGGTTTCTCTTTACAGCGGAGGTTTCTTTTGGAGGAGGGCTGAGAATCCCTGCAGGGACCTGGAAAATCCCCGCGCAGCAGATGCTGCAGGGACTTATGTCATCGATCCACCTGCGCTCCAAACCCGAGCACGGCAGCTCTTCCCAAATGCCTTCAGAAAAAGGATATAAACTGAAAAAACCGCAAAGAAAATTGTGGTTTTGTTCACACGAGACAGAGCAAACCAGCTCCCCAGACACTCAAAATGTACGTTTTCTAGGTTTGAGACATCTTTTACATTTCAGAGCTGCTTTTTTTGGGGGCTCTTGCAGTCAGAAAATGGCTGTTGCCTGCACCAGGGAGAAGAGTTTGTGTTTTAAAGCCACGCGTTTACCTGCAGCCGCCTCGCTCTGCCCCAGACGCCCGACAGGAGCGATTACCATCACGCCTCCACCCCAGACAGCTCTGTCGCGTCCCAGGGATTGGTTTGTAAGGGAATACCCCTCGGCTATTTCAGCCCAGCTACTCTTAATCCAGGAAGATTTAAGCGCTGCATTTTATCTTCTCCAATATCACGCCCGGCTTCAGAATGGGGGAGAGACCTGTAAGAAAAATGCAAGTCTCGGGAAATAACTTGGGCACAATTTCACAGCAGACGGGACCCTCTGTTCTCAGAGTCCTGTGTGGTGGTCCAAGGAAAGCCCTTCTGATGGTCAGAGAAGGTCCTCCTGCTTGTCCTTCAAGCCTCCACTTGTCACCCCTCCCTGGTGAGGCAGGGGCAGGGATGCTGCCTGCTGGCGGCACAGCCAAGTCCTCCGCGGGCAACTGCATGAGCTCCTCCAAGCAGGTCCTCTCTGCCCCCCCGAAGCCTTCTCCAAGGATTTCAAGCAACGGGAAGGCTCTGCACGGACCAGTAACCACAGATCTTTTCAGGCAGTGTAGAAAAACCCAGTGACCTGGCATAAAACCCAGCCGGCTGCAGCCTGCTCAGAGGTTTCACAGCTGTCATGTTATGCTTTGTAGAAAAGTCACCATTTTAAGACAAGCAAGGCAAAGTCTTGACCACCAAGACAAGCCTGCTGTTGAGGTCGTGAAGATGAGCAGACGCCAGCTCACCGAGTTGAGACAACGGAGCAGTGCTTCCTATCACGGACTCCGGGCCGGATCCGGCTGTTAATTATAGCTACGTGCAAAACCCATCTCGCTCGAGCAGCGTAAGTCCAGCGAGACCCAAGCGCTTGGCAACAGCTCATTCCCTGCGGACGCACATGTGTGATGGGACCAGCCCCAGCTTGGTCCACTGCTGCACCGAGGACGTGAGGGACAGACTCGGAACGGCCTCCGCCATCTCTGGTTCCTAAATCCTCCCGTCACCGCAGGGTGTGGGGCACCTCCGAGCGCCAACTCCAATGAGATCAGTTGCTCAAGAGTTGCCCGCTTCCCCCGACCTCCCTTTTAAGACCAGACAAGTTCAGGAGGGAAACGCTTAGCCAGCGACCTTCTTGAAATGACTCTAAGACGTAATGTTATGAAACTTGAAGCGGGAGGTTCCACCAGATGACCTCCAGAGCTCCTTTCCAGCCTTGGGTCTTCTTGGAAACAGAGCCAAGCACTGGAAAAACGTCTTCTTAAATTGTCCTACCAAGGAGATTTCAGCCAAGTGTCTGGTTGACAGGATCCCAGCGTGGCGGGGGCTGGCAGGGCCCTCCGGAGCTGCCCCCGTCCAGCCCCCCTGCGTGAGCAGCACCCCCAGAGCAGGAGCACAGGACCGCGTCCAGGCGGGGTGGGAATGGCTCCAGGGAAGGAGACTCCACAGCCTCTCTGGGCAGCCTGGGCCGCTGCTCTGGCACCCGCACAGCAAAGGGGTTTTGCCTCAGGTTTCAGTGGAACTTCCCGTGTTCCAGCTTGTGCCCGGTGCCCCTTGTCCTGTCGCCGGGCACCGCTGAGAAGAGCCCAGTCCCATCCTCCTGACACCCGCCCTTCAGATACTGATAAGCCCTGAGGAGATCCCCCTCAGCCTTCTCTTCTCCAGGCTGAACAAGCCCAGGTCTCTCAGCCTTTCCTCCCCAGGGAGATGCTCCATCCCCTGAGCATCCTTGTGGCTCTGCGCTGGCCTTGCTCCAGCAGCTCCCTGTCCTTCTGGCACTGGGGGCCCAGCACTGGACACAGCACCCCAGCTGCGGCCTCCCCAGGGCAGAGCAGAGGGGCAGGATGGCCTCCCTCGCCCTGCTGCCCACACTCCTGTCCATGCAGCCCAGGACACCGCTGCCCTTCTTGGCCCCGAGGGCCCAGCGCTGGCTCAGGGGCACTGGCTGCCCACCAGCACTGCCAGGGCCTTCTCAGCAGAGCCGCTTCCCAGCAGGGCAGCCCCAGCCTGTGCTGGTGCCTGGGGCTGTTCCTCCCCAGGGGCAGCACCTTGCCCTTGCTCCTGGTGAATCCCATGAGGTTCCCTCGGACCAGCTCTCCAGCCTGCCCAGGGCTCGCTGGATGGCAGCACACCCTTCTGCCGTATCAGCCGCTCCTCCCAGCTCGGTGCCATCGGCGACCTTGCTGAGGCTGCCCTCCATCCCTTCGTCCAGGTCACTGATGGATGTGTTGAACAGGACTGGACCCAGCACAGACCCTGGGGGACTCCACTGGTCCCCGGCCTCCAGCCAGACTCTGCCCCATTGATGACAACTCTCTGGGTTCTGTTGTTGACCCTGTTCTCCATCCACCTCACTGCCCACTCATCCCACCCACACTTCCTTAGCTTGGCTGTGAGGATGGTATGGGAGGCAGTGTCGAATGCCTTGCTGAAGGTGATTACTCAACCTGCCCCACACCACCCCGTTTTCTAGATCCACCCCGTCCCCAGCCTCACAAATAATCCGTTTCCTCCTTTTGATGCAAACGAAGCATTTCCAGTCATCGTCTCCAACACACCACGTGATGCCCACATCCATCCTCAACTCAGGGTTGTTAGGGTTGAGGCTCAGAAGCACCAACTGCCCCACCCAGAGGTGACCCCAAATAATTCCCTCCCGCCCCGATATTGCAGATACCGGCCCCACCTCAGGGTCCCTTCTTGGCTGCCCGTGGACAGCCAAGGCTCAGGTGCAGCCCTGGGTGCTGAGACACCAGTGGTCCCAGGAGGGATCTCAATACCCTTGAGCCTTGCAAGCGCTTCAGGAGCACCCAGCAGGTCTGGCCTTGCCAAAATCAGCTCTTTAAGGTCATCCCATCCCTGGAAACATTCCAGGTCAGGTTGGACGGGGCTGTGAGCAACCTGATCGAGAGTAAGATGTCCCTGCTCATGGCAGGGGGGTTGGACTGGATGACCTTGAAAGGTCCCTCCCAACCCAAACCATTCGATGATTCTATGGTCCCTACAGCGAAGGGCTGCAGCAGTGCTCCTCATTGATCGAGGAAGACCTAAATAAAGCAGTTTGACCCTCACCTCTCCTGGTTAGCATTTATACACCCACCAGGTCAAAGCCATCCTTGGGCGGGCAGCCAGCCACGCAGCATCGGAGACGTCACCGCAAGCAGGGCTGGAGGTGTCTTGAAAGATCACGTAAGTTCAAGATCTGGCTCACGATCGGCCAAAATTTCACCTCTGCTCACCCCGGGCATCCCTGGTGGTTTATATCTTAGTGCTTACACGCAAAAGAGGAGGGTAAAATTAAAAAAGTTTCACCCACAGGGTCACTGAGAGCCAGCGACTGCCTGACCTCCACCGAGTGGCTTCCTATTCATGCCTTATAAAGAGGCATGGCACCTACTGCCTCCTTCTGCAGAAGCTTTCATGTCTTCAGGTATTTTAAGCCACCCAAGAAACGCCTGGTTTGTCTGTAATGCTCCTTGCCTGAAGCAGCTTTCCTAAGTTTTAAGACTCAGACAGGTACAGAAATAAGTATATTGTACAGAAATGCCTATTTTTTTTTGGTTTTTTTTTTTTTTTGCTTGTGCCTGGAAGTTGCTCGTGGTCAGAAACCAACACTAAACCGCAGAGATACCCTGAATGCTGAGAAGCTCGAGGCACAAACGCCTGGACCGGCTCTACCCTTTTCAGCCGCTATCGCTGCAACCAAAAATCAATTTTTAATTTGCGCAGCTCACGTTTGGCTTCTTTGTCCTGGGCCTGAGAGCATCAGCCACTTCTGGAGGTGAAATCTCTGCGTCCCTGGAAGCTTTCCTGCAGACTGGCAAGCCCTCCTTCTTCATCCCTGCTTCGCTATAGACATCAGAGCTGGATAAAACCCTCACTGGTCGTCCAGCTACAGGCCAGGCAGCAAACACCCCATCAGAGCATCCCTGATTGCCTCCAGCATCTTCCAGAGCCTGCACGCCTGTGTTCTACCCACATTCCACGGGGATTTAACCATTTAGCTACACTGATGTTTGCGCAGCTTCCCATCCACCCCGGCCCTGCTGGAAGCGTCACATCTACCAGACTCAAGCACATCCCCCCTTTCAACCCGCAGC
Organism: Anhinga rufa; assembly: GCA_013400875.1. NCBI lineage: Eukaryota > Metazoa > Chordata > Aves > Suliformes > Anhingidae > Anhinga > Anhinga rufa. The sequence continues at coordinate 46,723 of VZTV01061151.1, forward strand.
ATCTCCCCGTCCCTTGAGTCAGCTGCAGCCAAGACCACCCCATTGCTGGCGGGAATAAGGTTGGTTTTGCAGCCAGACCTTCCTCGTGGCAAGAGCTGCCGCGTGACGGCAGCATCCTCACCGCCCTCCAAGGGTTACCTCTGCGTTCGGAAATCACTCCCTCAATGGGTCGCAGCGACCCTGAGGTCTCGGCAAAGCTTTCCAGGCTTTCCAGAGTGCCCAGCCCAGTTCCTCAGAGGGGAAGGTTGATGAGGGAATGTGATTTTTTCCAGCCCATGACAGGAGGGTCAAGCGACTTTAGCGTGCTTGCACCGGTGCGGGATGCTTGGCTGGGCTGAAGGGACGGGACCGTTGTGTCACCTCCAGGGACGCAGGTGGAAACCGTCCGCTGAGCACGAATATCTGCTCCCTCTAGTGGCATCTCTTTTTTTAATTTTTAATTTTATTTTTAAAGCTAGGACACCCGGTATCTGCCCTGCATCAACCCTTGGCAAGATTAAGGCCATGAATTGCTGGGGCTGAAAGGACACGAAGCCCTCCAGCAGCCAGGAGGAAATCCACCCCGTGGCTGGCTTGCTCTCCTCCACCAGCAAAGCCAGCAGAAGGTTTCCATGGGTTAATCCTTTCTATTTGAGAGCCCAGGTGCAGTCCTCCCTCCTCCCACCCTACCCAGCAGCTTTGCAACCCAGAATACACCTGCCTAGCCCCGGAAAAGGGGAGAGAACGTGTGGGTGGAGGACAGGAAGGATTAGTGACCTGCAGTGTCCACACTAGCTGCTGCGGTCCAGCACACAGGCCCTGCAGGGAAGGGACCTTCCCCCGGGAAGCCGATGATCCTGCACGTGTTCCTGCAGCAAAGCCCAGGGAGATTAAAACCCACCCACTCGATCCCTGTTAACTCTTCACGCTGCTTCGGGAACAAGCTCCTGCTTCAGCAAGCGTCTCCCGGGCTGCATCTCCAGCAGCGTGGGCAGCAGGGCGAGGGAGGGGATCCTGCCCCTCTGCTCTGCTCTGGTGAGACCCCCCCGCAGCCCTGCGCCCAGCTCTGGGGTCCCCAGCACAGGACAGACACGGACCTGTTGGAGCGGGTCCAGAGGAGGGACATGGAAATGGTCCGAGGGCTGGAACCCCTCTGGTGCGGAGAAAGGCTGAGAGAGTTGGGGCTGTGCAGCCTGGAGAAGAGAAGGCTGCGGGGAGACCTTCTTGTGGCCTTTCGGTACTTAAAACACTTAGAAGAAAGATGGGGACAGACTTTTTAGCAGGGCCTCTAGTGATAGGACAAGGGGTTAATGTTTTGAAACTAAAAGAGGGGAGATTTAGACTAGATCTAAGGAGGAAATGTTTTACGCTGAGGGTGGTGAGACGCTGGCCCAGGTTGCCCAGAGAGGTGGTCGATGCCCCATCCCTGGAGACATTCCAGGTCAGGTTGGATGGGGCTCTGAGCAACCTGCTCTAGTTGAAGATGTCCCTGCTCACTGCAGGGGGGTTGGACTGGATGACCTCTAAAGCTCCCTTCCAACCCAACCCATTGTATGGTTTTATGAATCTGTGATGCACAAAGCTGTGGAGTGGGTGCAACGGGCTCCTACCACCCATGGGAGCACTCAGGACCATGCCTTTCACCTCCAGGTTCCTCCTGGAGCTGCCATGAGGTCTGGAGAAGACTTAGTGATGGGGGCTTTAAAAAAAAAGAGAGAGAAAACAATGTTCCCATGGGCAACTGGGACCAGTTCAGCCCAAGGGCTGGGAGCACCGAGCAGCTTGTTCGCCAGCCGTGAGATGAGCTGTTGGCCGTCCCCACCAGGGAGAGGTGGCAGGTCCATCCCGGGTGCTCGCTGCATAAAAATGGAGCCTCAGGAGTAAATACTTGAGAGAGAAAGGGAGTCCCTGAGGCCAGCCTGCTGCAACACAGAGCGCTCCCCCGAGGGGAGCACGTTATGAAACCGCAACGGCGATCCTAGAAACAAAACCCAATGATTCTGGGCTGCACACCCCAAAATGGGCTCCCGCTCCTGAGTTTCCCTCCCCGTTCAAACTCAGGCATGGGAGATGGGATCCATCAAAATGCGAGCAAGTGCCGGGAACCCCTTCAGGCATGATACAGGCAGCACCTCATTTATTTCTCTTGATGCTTGGCATCATCTACGCAGCTTGCAAGAAGGACTCATGGCAGGACAGGGCACGTGGAGGAAGGCAATCAACCACAGCAGCGTCGAGCTGGGTGGAAAGAGGAGGAATTGGGCAGCTCAGAGGGTGGTGGGAGGCGAACCTGGGTGGGATGGAGATGTGGGGCAGCAAAGCAGAGTTATAGATCTGGGCAAGAGGAGTGTTCGGCGTTTCGCCATACCCGTGCAATGCCACGTACAGTGGGGTGGGGGAAATAGATTCTTCATCTCAGGTACAGACGAACGAAGCAAGATGCGGGGTGGGCAGCAGGGTTAGGGCTGTTCTGGGTGCCAGTACTTTCGTTTGACAAAGCATTCCCACGCCAGAGGGTACCTCTGTCCCCCCCATCAGAGGACTTAATGTTGCCAGATGCAGCCTGCACAAGCAGTCTCTGTTGGATGACGATACCTGAGGCCACAAGCTAGAAGTAGGGGTGACCGGCAGGGTACAGCAGGCTGCTGCCTGTAGCGGGTCACAGAATCATCGAATCATCGAATGGTTTGGGCTGGAAGGGAGCTTTAGAGGTCATCCAGACCAACCCTCTGCCACGAGCAGGGACATCTTCCCCTAGACCAGGTCGCTCAGAGCCCCGTCCAACCTGACCTGGAATGTCTCCAGGGATGGGGCATCGACCACCTCTCTGGGCAGCCTGGGCCAGGGGCTCACCACCCTCAGCGTAAAACATTTCCTCCTTAGATCTAGAGTCACAGAATGCCCTGAGCTGGAAGGGACCCACAAGGA
>VZTV01061151.1:55272-65323 GCA_013400875.1 Anhinga rufa
GAAAAGAAAAGAAAAGAAAGGAAAGGAAAAGAAAAGAAAAGAAAAGAAAGGAAAAGAAAAGAAAAGAAAAGAAAAGAAAAGAAAAGAAAAGAAAAGAAAAGAAAAGAAAAGAAAAGAAAAGAAAAGAGAGGATAAAACCAGCCCCCTGAGGCTTGAAAAAGATGACGCTCTGGACCCAAAAGCACTGGACCATCAGTTCTTACACCCAGGCTACAAATCAGCCAGGTTAAAAGCCTGCAGCACCCCGAAAGAAGAAGTTAGTGTGTTAAGGAAATGTAGGACCCTTTGTCCTAAAGCCCTTAATTTCCTCTTGGTTTTCACTGTGAATTATCAGCTTAATAATGTCGGGCAGCGTCTGGGCTACAGGTCCTCTCTCTCCCGGCATCATTATTCTCCCTGCTGTTGGAGAAGAAATTTAGCATTCACATTTCTCCTTTCTCCCCAGTCTTTTAATTTACTGGGGTCATTCATCAACTCCAGCGGCTCAATACGCCGCACCTTTGCAAAGCGGAGGATCGATAGCCGAGGGCCACCCTCCTCAGCCCTGAGCTGGGCAGCGGAAAGGGAGAGCAACAAAAATCTTCCATCAGGTACATGAATTCGAGATTCATCTGCCTGAAAGTCAAACAAAACCCACGCGACTGGAGCGGCTGGACCTGGGGCAGAGACGGGGAAGCTGATGTACCCGTGTGATAGTGGATTTGGAGAAGAAAAGACCCAGGACTAGGAGACAGGGCTCCGATAAAGGCATGTCTTATTCCAAACCCTATCTTAAGTTTTGCAAAAAAAAAAGAAACCTCTCATGCTGCATTTTTTTTTTCCCCCAGAAGTGCTAAAATTCCTGAATATTTGCCCAAAATAAGGTCCACGCACAGTTATTTCCCAGGTAGGAGGCCAGCAGTGGGGATAACAGGTAGGCGTGCAACGTGCTGCTGCCGTAGGTTCAGCGCAACTCATCTGGGTACCAGATGCGGTCTTGGCCCGGAATTACCATCATTATTTACTGCATCAGCCAAAAAAACCTCCTTGATGGGTAGTAGAGAAGTCTGCTGCAAGCTCCGGTGGCCAAATAGTCTCAGGTCTACCTCACCATAGCACTGTGCGGTGCAGTAATCTAAATTTAAATAGCCCGTTGAACATGGTCCAAGACAGCGCAGACCTCATCGCTGTTGGGTTAAAGGGGTTTGTAACTGATGCAGGAGAGTGGAAGGTGCCCAGGGAGCCTCGGACTCACGGTGCTGTCTAGAAAACCTCCCCCTCCTTCTAAAGGAAAGGCTCCAAAAAGCCCCGAGATTCACCCCAAATCTGTTTTTACCCCGCGCTGCCCAGACAAGGAGCCCAGCTGATGCTCGCGGTAGATTCCTGAAAATGCAAAGCCAGCTGAAATGAACCCTGGGGCTTAGTTTAACTTCGTAACCCTATTCAAAAGGCCACGAGAATCGACTGAACTTCAAGTCGTGGACACCTTATTTTGCTATGTAAGGAGAGGATCCTCACCCCGAGCTTCCCTAGGAAGGAGATTTGGTCCTGCCATGCATTCCCTCCTCCACCCCAGAGCGATACGGGATCAGAGACGCGTCAAGAAAGCCGGGAGAGAACAAATACCCGCCTCGCCTCGTTGCTGTAGAAACCCTGCAAGGACATCCCGCTGTTCAGGTCCTCCGACTCATCTTTTTCGGTTGTTTCTACAACGCGCCCCGTCAGTTTAATTGCTGTGGCACCAGTCGCCGCGGATTTAACGCGCGGCAATGCCATCTCCCTGGAAACCCTTGGGGTTTTTCTTTGGGCTGAACACAGGGAATGCCGAAGGGACGCTCGGGGGATGCCGTCGGTCGCCTCCCCGTGCAAGGAGCGCAAGAGCATCCTCCTGATGGACGGCGGGCGCGCGTGGGATGATGAGCCGCTCACGCCTGCGAGGTTCAGGCCGCGACGATTAGCGATGGTTCGTAACCACAACCCCGAGGCGTGGGGAGCAGCAGAGGGCTTACAGCGCTCGTGTTGTGATATAAGTTGGGTTTTAATGAGCTAGAATTTGTATCATTGAGGTTAACGCAGCCTCAGAGAACCACGGAGGTTCTTGCGCAACTTGGGCGTTGCTTGCTGAGTGACCCACTGCTCAATATCACCCGTGCCTCGTCCAGACATCACTCTACCTCTGTATCCCTCCTGACGCCAGAGCAATTAAAGCCATGAGCCAATCTAAGTATTTTACACTTAAAATAACTTGGAATTTATTGGTAACTGCAGTTACAAGGGGAAAAACAGCCGAGCAAGCATCTTTCGGTATCAGAGAGTAACGGGGTCAGAAGCCTGCATCGATTCGGCGGGCATCTTGGTCAGAAGGAAACGGCTCAGGTCAAGGAGCTCTCGTGGAACTGGAGGGGGCAGAAGCTAGAGGTTTCTTTTTTTTTTAACTCTTAAAGCCTCCAAGATGGAGCAAACTATGGCCAGGAGGATCAAGGAGCATCAGCTTCACCCAGTCCTGAGGCTTCAGCTGAACACAGCAACAACAATTCAAATCCCCGCTCCTCGGCGAGGTTTTGGAGACCTGGCCCAAGCCTACCGCAGAAGAGCGAGAGCAAGGCACTTGGAAGCAGCTCTACGGCACTTGGGGTGCTCCGCTCCCCAGGTCTCTCAGCCTGGGTGATCACTCCGGCATGGTGGTGATCCAGATCCAAAGGTGCCCAAGAACCAAAATCCCCCGTTAGTGCACAATCCCGCAAGGAAGATGATTCCCATCTCATTCCAACCCTTCAATTTAAAATAAAAATTAAATTAATCATCGAATCACAGAATGGGTTGGGTTGGGGGGGACCTTTCAAGGCCATCCAGTCCAACCCCCTGCCATGAGCAGGGAGATCTTCAACTACATGAGGTCGCTCAGAGCCCTGTCCAACCTGACCTTGAACACTTCCAGGAATGATCTATAATCTGTAATCTATAATCGAATCTATACTACGTTGCTTTGATTCTTAAACACCCTGGCTCCGAGCAGGACAATTATGGTTTATTATGCACATGTTATTTTGCAGGAATATTTTACTCAAAAAGAATTTGTTTAAGCCACCAGGAAAACGAAGTTCCTTGGTACCAAGCCTTAGAAAGCCGAGGCTGATGAACGCAGTGCAGACACAGAACTGCTGAGCGTCAGCAATAACACAGGGTTAACTGCAGGTAGATAATAGTTAGCAGAATATCAAAGTGTTTGGGCGCTGGGGCTTGTTTCTGCGCTAGTAATTTCAGTGCCAATGAACATTTTTTACAAAAATACATCATTAACCTGAAAGGTCTAATATTTCGCCACTAACTGGCCTGACAGATGCAGGCAGCTTGAAAAAAAACCATCAGGGCGATCTCCCAGAGGGGCAGAGCTTCTTGCTACGGCAGCTGGAGCTGGCAGAAGAGCTTTGAGCGGGATGGAGCTACCAAAAAAAGCGCCTTTTTCACCAGCCTTTCCCACTGAGCAGGAGTTACCTGCTTAGGGTGCAGGTGCCGAGCCTGGGAGCTGTGAGATGGGGACGCGACATGCCACGAGGGCTGGCCGACGCGTGGATCCTTAGCGAGCCCCCAAGAGACCGGGCAAACAGCTTCTGCTTCGCCACTGTTTGCTTCCCTGGAAAGCCAAGCCATGAAATCGCCGTGCTGCCCACGCACGCCAGTTCTCGCCCTCCCTCCTCCTGCCTAGGGAGTCATGCTGATAGACGAACCCCCAAATTGGGCACGTTCCGCCCCAAAATCTGAGGCCAAGCGTGTTGTAGCTTGACTCCAGTTGTCCTGCACCCACCACACCACAGTAACGGTCCCTGGGCAAATGTATTTTGTGATGGTCACAAAATAATTTCACTTCTCCTCCCTCGCAGGGGAACTAGGCTGCACCACATCGCCACGTCTTCTGCACGGGGGTAGAAGAGCAGTTGCTATAGTTCAGTGGGCACAGAATCATCGAATTTGGGTTGGAAGGGACTTTTCAAGGTCATCCAGTCCAACCCCCCTGCAGTGAGCAGGGACATCTTCAACTAGACCAGGTTGGTCAGAGCCCCGTCCAACCTGACCTGGAATGTCTCCAGGGATGGGGCATCGACCACCTCTCTGGGACAACCTTTTCCAGTGTCTCACCACCCTCAGCATAAAAAATGCCTTATTTTTTTATCACTCCTGGAAATGGCAAGCCCATCAGCCAGCAGGAGAGCCTCGCAGCCAGCATCTCCGTTCCCTTCCCCTGCCGATCCCTATGAAATGGAAGTTCTGTTTCTCTTTTTCCAAGCCATAAGGTTCGAGATCCCACTCTCCCGCTGCAGGAACGGACCTCCCGCTACCCGCAAAGCCAACGCTTATCAACTTCTCCCGACGGCTCCCCACGCCATAATATTCCTGCCGTCGACCGGCGCTGCGATAGTTACGCCTAATCTTCGCCGCCTCAGCCTGCTAACCTTCCCCTGACATTGTAAAGAAAGTCAGATCCCTTCCCCATCAAAGCAGCGCGGCGTTAATACACGCAGCCGACGGCTCTTGCCTGCCGGAGGAGGATTTTCCCTTGGTTTTTTATTGTATTTGAAAGGGATGAGCAAAGACTCAGACCAACAGACGACTGATTCGCTTTGATAGAAAAGTTTATTATTTCCTAAGGTGGCTTTAGAGTTCAATCTCTGCCTTGTCAGCACTTTCCTCCTCACTGAAATTACTGCAGATACATGTCAGGACGGAGCAGAGGTCTGTCTTTGCTTTCTCCCACTGTCCTGAAATAGCTATTGCCTAGCAGGGGATGCAGCGCTGCTGGCAGTCACGTGCTGGATTTCTTTCCAGATCCTTACAAGCTGCAAGGTTCGGGGTATTTATGTAGTTACGGATCAAGGCCAGGAGCTGCCGGAGTATCAGGCTGGATCCTGAGCTCTGATTTTGCTAGACATTCCCCCATCTCCCTGTATCGATGGATGAAAAGCGGGATGGGAGCTGGCAATGTGCGCTCGCAGCCCAGAAAGCCAAGCGTCTCCCGGGCTGGATCCAGAGCAGCGTGGGCAGCAGGGCGAGGGAGGGGATTCTGCCCCTCTGCCCCGCTCTGCTGAGACCCCCCCGCAGCCCTGCGTCCAGCTCTGGGGTCCCCAGCACAGGACAGACGCGGGCCTGTTGGAGTGGGTCCAGAGGAGGGACACGGAAACGGTCCGAGGGCTGGAACCCCTCTGGTGTGGAGAAAGGCTGAGGGAGTTGGGGTTGTGCAGCCTGGGGAAGAGAAGGCTGCGGGGAGACCTTCTTGTGGCCTTTCGGTACTTAAAACACTTATAAGAAAGATGGGGACAGACTTTTTAGCAGGGCCTCTAGTGATAGGACAAGGGGTGATGGTTTTTAAACTAAAAAATGGAGGGGAGATTCAGACTAGATCTAAGGAGGAAATGTTTTACACTGAAGGTGGTGAGACCCTGGCCCAGGTTGCCCAGAGAGGTGGTCGATGCCCCATCCCTGGAGACACCCAAGGTCAGGTTGGACGGGGCTCTGAGCAACCTGCTCTAGTGGAAGACGTCCCTGCCCATGGCAGGACTGGATGGACCTTGAAAGGTCCCTTCCAACCCAAACCATTGTATGATTCGATGATTCTACGGGCAGACTAAAACGTACTGGCCCTACTCGGAGACCTCCACCAGTTCAAAAGGCAGCAGCACAACCTACATGTTGGAGTCTGAAGAGATGCAGGAGCGGTAGGTAAGCGCAGCTAGAGACGACTGTTCTCACCTGACCTGCTTGATGCATCAAAGAAGATCAAAAGCTGTGTGCTTTCTGAGTCACGGAATCAAACCACTGCTTCTAGAGGATTGATTTTTGTTTTAAAAACATCATTGATACAGAAACTGTTTCCTAAACTTACAGCTTTGGCACCTCAGAGATGCCTCTCAAAAAAATCAAAGTGACTTTTTCAGATCAGTCCTCTGAAAGGAATCAGTAAATCTCAAAATCTCAAACGTCGTGCGTGCAACCACGTCCTGCAGCGCTTACCGTCCGCTCACAGCATCTCCGGATTCAAACCGTACTCTTTTCTAGGAATAAACCATTTCTAATTTACCTGCGTAGGTAGGATGGAAAGGAACCACGGGGAAAAAAAAAAAGCATAAAACCAAGGTGCCAGATGATGAGCTTCGGGGAAAACACTAAGGAAGTCTTTCTACGGGTGCCAAAGCCTATTCTACTCAATGCAATCCTCAGACATTTTGGATTTATTAGATTGGAAGTCGGATTGGTTTTAGTGGTTTTTTTTACAGCTAGATATGAGCTACACTGCCCCGAAGTTAACAGAGTTATTTCATTGCTGCCTTCTCCGACAAGCTGGGGCTCTGCAGGGCATCGTGCCCTTCAGAGTTGTCATCTTCAGTCTGCCAGACACCGGGACCCAACTGCCCCCAAATTCCTTTGGGAGATGGCCAGTTTTGACACCAAGAAGTGCCGAGCCTCACCGAGAAGCATCCCCCTCCACGCGCACACACCCTTCGCCTTCAGAAGAAGCTTCAAGCAAGCGGTGCCACGACGGAAGCTCATTAATGAGAGTGACGCAGCAAGCAAGGTTTTTGGGACTGTTTGTACGAAGGAGAGGCGTTCCTCGAGCGGCGGGACGCCGTGGATAAGACCGCTTCGTGTGCCAACCTCCACAAACCCCAGGTCTCCTACGTCTCCGTCAGCCCGCACCCCCCCTGCTGAAAAATTACTGCCCTAGAAGATATTTTTGGGTCCAAAGCCAGAATGATCAATGTCTTGGAAAGACGTGAAAGAGAAGATGAAACTCATGCCTCCAGGCTCATAAGTCTAGCTCGGCACTTCCAGCTTTTGTTTCTGGTAATAAAGTGAACGAAAAAAAGACGTTCCAGGAAGAAATGGAGCTGCAGTTCTCCACCCATGGCCGCGCTGGAGGAGGAGAGCACACTGCAAGATAGGGAAAGGGTATAGAAATGTATAAATAACTTGCCCGAGTTGCACAACAACCACCTACTCTGTTCAGAAATTAAAAGAAAAAAAATAGGAAAAAAAAATCTCATGCTCCCTCTCTGGCAGCGCGGTTCAACTTGCAGCAGAAAAAGGACTGGGAAAATGAGTGTAAGTAAGTGATCCCCAGCAAGGCCGGATTTGTTCTCCTTCATGCCCTCCAGCGAACGAGGGCAGCTCCAGGGACCGAAGGAAGCAAGGCTAAGCCGAAGAACCCAAGCGACTCGCTTGGCAAAGGGTGAGATGGCACCTAGCAAGGAAGCCTGGGCAAAACGATCTTCGGGTTAACGGCACTGAGTCGCTGCGTTTCACAGAATCGTGGAATTATCAAACGGTTTGGGTTGGGAGGGACCTTTGAAGGGCATCCAGTCCAACCCCCCTGCCATGGGCAGGGACGTCTTCCACTAGACCAGAGCCCCGGCCAACCTGACCATGAATGTCTCCAGGGATGGGGCATCTCCCACCTCCCTGGGCAACCTGGGCCAGCGTCTCACCACCTTCAGCGTAAAATATTACTTTCTTAGATCTAGTTTAAATCTCTCCGCTTTTAGTTTAAAAGAGTTTAGTTTAAAATCTCCCCTCTTTTCAACACCAGCCTGCCACACCACACGTTGAAAGAGCTTCGAGGGTCCTTTTCTCCTGCTGCGTGGAGGACGCTTAAAGGCATCTCAGACGCCTTTCGCTCAGTGCTGCGCCGTCCCAGCCACCCCCTTTGCCGTTTAAAGCCCGTTGACAGCGCTGCGCGGAAAACCATCGTGCATTCGAGTTGTTTGGAGGGAATTTGGCAGCTTGGAAAACGAGCGGCAGGGATGCTGCGGATCGCTCGCCCTCCTGCAGGCTGCCAGCGAGCCCAGGTTTGAGAGATGCTGTTTTGGACACCCCTGCTCACACAACGGCTGCTCTGGAATTGGTACGGACACACGTAGGGGCAAGGCGGCACGGCAGAACCGACGGCGTCTGCTCTAAACTTCCCCTGCGTCGCCTGGTGCCTTTTATTTGTTGGAGATACAAAGATGAGATTTGCAACTCCGGGGTAATTTGCAATCTAAATTACAGACACTAAGTAATTCCTGGCCCCGGTTAAACTGGGGCAACACGTATTTAGATATGCCATCGCTGCAGGCGGTTCGCTTGAAATGCTTTCTGAGAAAGCTCCTGGGCCGCTTGCTCCCAGCTAGCCAGGCTCTTCTTCCGCACTTCTGGAAGCCAAACCATGGAGGAGTGTTTTTGCATAGGGCTAAGCCTCCCAGCTCTCTCTCTGCCACCTTGACACCGGGAATTACAGCTCTTGCCAGCTCCTTTCTTTTCTGAAGAAATAGATATCTGGATAACCCGGAATGCCGCTTTTAAATATTAATATTGCAATCACTATGGGAACTGCAGAGACCTTGCCTAAGACTTTGCTTCTTTGCAAAGGTTTGCTCAAGCAGCAAAGGGCGAGTACAAAGGAAATTAGTCTTCCCTAATCATGGGCGAGCTGCGAGAAAAACCTTGTAAAATGCAGAAGGAACAAACCTAAGCGCTGCCGTTTGCTCGGGATCTGCTTCACGCGCGGAGGCTGCCTTGCCCACGCAGGGCAGGGGAACGTGCATCTCCCTCTGATCAAGGGAGAGCGTCCTTTCAACGTGCCGCCTCCTCCCCACCACGAGTTGATTCCGCCAGGGACTCAGGAGCTGAGACCCACGAGGGACGTCTGATGCTCTCCAGCGCCGGACCGAGCACCATCTCAGAACGCGCATCCCTGCTGCGATACCCCGCTGGAAATCAAAATCCCTGAGGCTGGGGATGAGATTCACCAGCGGAGACCTCAGGATTAACAGCGAGGCACAGTCCCTAGGAGGACGGGAGGCTGCCTCGCAAGCATTTCTGCTCCCAGACACTCCCACAGAGGTTTCCCAGCTCTTTTTGCCCCCGAGGGTAGATAAAGCAGCGTATAACAACATTAGGTTGTAACCCACTGCCTGATCATACCCACCGCTCGCTCACACGAGACCTGTTGGATGAAGCCAAGCATCCTCCTGAACTTCAGCCTCTCTCAGCTGCTGCACCGTATACACAAAATACGTGTCCCGGTAGGAAGGTGAGAGTAGGTAGTTTCCATTTCTATCTTTTTCTCTGTTCCCATAGAAACTAAACTAAAATGGAGACGGTAAAAGAAAATTAAAGCTTCAATAAAGGAATCTACTAGGAAATGGCATGTGAGCGGGTGTGGGGAATAGCTGGTGGATAAACAGGGAGAGAAAAAAGCAACCAAAAATAAGATGGTAGCAGACTGAATTCAAATATGAGGGGTGCCTCCACATTAAAGTCTTTCTTATTTGAGGATAAAACCGAACGAATCAACTATGTCAAACCCAGAGGTCAGAAACAAAAGCTTGAAGATGTCACAGATGAAACGAACCGTAACGAGACGGTAGCCGGTCAGGAGTTCAGGGTCTCCTAAAGACGGTGCTGAGGGTCAGCAGGGATCCCAGGGGAATCCAGAAGCGCTTTCACGTGCCACCTTCCCTACCCCGGGTGTCAGGAATTACTGGGGAGGAATAAACAGGACAGAAACCACATCATCGGGCAAGACACAGAATCGCAGAATGGTAGGGGTTGGAAGGGACCTCTGGAGAAAGTCCAGCAAGAAGTGCTCACATCTTGCATGTTTGTGCCATTTCATTTAAAAAAAAATAAACAAATATATATATAAATATATATTCTAGACCTAGGAAAGGGTAGCCAGGCCAGTGTGGAATGCAGAAGTCCCAAAGGAGCGTAAAACACAGCCAAAGACTATTTTAGATCGGCAGAGACATCGCTGAAAATCCAGCTTCACATTACACCTAAAAAGTAACGCGGAGAAGAGGACTAGGAAATAATTACTCATTTATTTTATTGTTGTTTTTTGTTTTTTTTTTTTTTTCCCCAGGATGACTTTTATTGGTTGCTCTGGAGTTATCAGGCAGTAGGTTTAAAAGACAAGTAAAGGAAATTACTTTTCATAGCCCATAATTAAGCTGTGGAATGTATTCAGCGATGCAGCCAAAACCCATAAATAGGTTCAAAGGAGAATTAGAGGAGTTCAAGGAGGACAAGCCCATTG
>VZTV01061151.1:75003-87502 GCA_013400875.1 Anhinga rufa
AAGGGCCGCTCTCCATCCACTGATTGCCCAGCCTGTATGCAGGCTGGAGGAGCAGCTCCTACAGCAGCGAGCAAGAGGCCTCTCCCACATATCCCTCTGCCCTGTCTCCATAGACTTGGGAGCATCTTCTTGTCAAACATCAGGTCTCCAGCCGTGCAGAGGACATAACAAAACCTCCTCTAAGAGATGCTCTGCAGCTTCTGGAGCAAGGCAGGAGGAGAGATCAATGAGTTTCAGTTCTGACTACCTTACAGCACACGCATTCCCCAAGTCTCCAGACCCAAGAAGGTGGCTGCAGCGTCCTTGGCTGAGCGCAGAAGCAGCTCTTTCGTAAGAACCGTGCCCTCAATCCCAGCCGTTTATGCCATTTATGGAGATTTTGTGTTCATCCTATTCAAAAGCGTTGCCTGAATCGACAGGGCACATAAAACATTTAGTGTTTGACAGCTCTAAGGATCGAAATTCTTCAGAGGACTCGCTGCATTATTTCCAATTGGGGAAAAGTGCAGAAACCTGCCATTAAATCCTGTTCTCTGGGGTCTGAAGGTGGGCTGTGCATTACCATAACTACATGCCTATTTGTCAACAGCCACATACTGGTTTCAAAATGATATATTGCTAGCGGCTCGCTTTTGTTCCTCCTCCTCCCCCAAATTCTAGAAGAGCTACAGCCGTGCACAGAAATAAAAGAGTGCCGTTTGCTAATTTGGTACTAAAACAAAAGGCAAAAAAAATACAGAGGCCTCAAACCTCCCAGCTTTTTCATTCAGCTTGAGCTATTCAAGGCTTTTAGTACACTGCCAGCTCTGCCTGCTGCTGGGCACCCTCAGAGAAAAGCACTCCCCATATGCTACCGAGCAAAACCGATGCCTACATCATTGCAGCCCTGAAAATTAGCGCCGCGGCTACCCGTGCACGGAGTGTCAGCGTACCCTCCCTTGCTGTCGCATCTCCCGTGGTAACTCACGCTCCTGCTGGGGCCGTCCTGGCTGCACAAGAACTGCTCTCAGTTCTCTAGTTATAAGATGGATGATATCTCTGTTTTCTTCCAAGAGGGGATCAGCGGCACTTGGGGAATTGCGCCGATCCTAAATGTGAAAGAAACCACCACGAAGTTTTGTCTCCGTGCTGCTGCGTTAAAGGCAAATGCTTCTAAAATAGAAAACCTGGGGTTTTGAACCTACTGTAGCACTGAAGGGCTAAAAAACTATGTCACGCTGCCTCCACGATGATAATCACCGTCTTTGGTGGGCCCTGATTTGTTACAGTGAGGTCGCAGATAAGAAGGGACCCGTGGCAGGGCATGTTATCACGTAAGCTATTAATGATAACAGCGTTTAATTACCTTAATCCATTTAATAACACATTTTACTAAAATTAGCCTGATAAATTGCTCTGATAGTACTGTTTGAGCTGAATTACGCTCAGATTCCTGGTATTTAACCTACTTCTCTGGGTATCTGAATACAGAGCATAGCAGTTTGGGGTGGGAACGCGGAGGAACGCTTCTTCTGCAGCATCTGTAGATCAGCGAGGCGCTCTTCTAATCTGAAAACTCTTCCAAACATTCCCTGGTCACTAACAACTGGTTTCGTTCTTTGGAAAGACAAAACGAGAAGAGTAAGCCCACGCCAAGTTTCATTTGCTCGGGACTAGGAGCTAAACAAGAGTTGATGAAGTGCCACACAACAACAGTTCCTGCTTTTGTTTATACAGCACATACTGGCCAGTCCGCAGTAATAGATGGAGTGTCTGCGCTCGGTTTCCAGCGGGAACAGATTGGTCTGGAAAACACTCCAGCACTGGGTTTTCATTCGCCGGCGGAGGATCTTGAAGCACATGGCGTGGAGGTTAGCCAGCTCCCCCAGACAGACGACTTGGGCGGCTGCCAGAGCATCTCTCAACACCCCATCGGCGGTATTCTGCTTTTTCCCAGGTCATTCCCCAAACCCTACTCTGCACCTCGTTGGGGTCACTTCGTGGTTTTAAACCTAGCTTGCACCCAGAGAGACGCACGTGGAGGTCTGCGGCAAGGTAAAGAACACCAATCCGCTTTTCCTTTGTGGTTGGACAGGTGGGGAGCGACAAAAAACAAGCCAGAAAACCTAGCTTAAATCTTTGCAGCTTCATGAATTTTCTGTATTTTACCAGGCTAAGCCTAGGTCCTAGCAGCAAGGACTCTGCCATGCAGGAGATCCTGGTTTCACCACCTGGAAGCTGGACCAAAGAGGGCATTAAGCTCTTAAAAAGATCTCGCATCCGTGCCAGTCTATTTTCTTGGCCATAAGGCAGAGAATTGAGGACATTAAGCGAGGAAGTAACCCAGAGGATGATCAGCGTGACAAGATCTGGCTGAACACCCGCTCTCGGTCACTGTGAGAAGAGCCAGAGCTGCCGAAGCCCCGGATGTTTTCAGCCTCCGGAGCTATTTGCAGGCAGGCACAGCTCCTGGCTTGAACTCAGCCCATGCCCAGCAGGCAGGCAGTCCAAAGAGCTGAAACACCGTGTCCTACTGCCTGTTCCCAGCATCTTGTACTGACTTGCAAGGCTTCCCCCACAATTTATGCATGCTCTTCGCCATCACGTCAAAGCCACAGTCTTCCAGTTCGTATTTAACTCTTTAGGACTCATATGGTGGAGTATGTAAACGGGCATACGGCTACATTTCAGAAGGATATTTCTAGCAAAGCAATGCTAAACTTTAACACTCACAGTTAAGAGTTTTCCCTCGGACTCCTCATTTGGAAATAAGTCCTGTACCCACGTCGTACCCTTCCCTGCGGCATCTTTTTCAGACCGTCGGTGGGATGGCAGCTTAGCTCTGACAAAGATCTTGCTAGGAAGGCACACGTCCTTGCTCCGCTTTCCCCCATACCCCACGGTTACTTTGCTGAATTTTTCAGCTCGTACCATCGTTTTACCATGCGTTTGTCCCAGCCCTACAACAGCAGGCACAAATCTGCAGCCAGGTGGTCAAGTTCATCATCGAATGGTTTGGGTTGGGAGGGACCTTTCAAGGTCATCCAGTCCAACCCCCATGCCATGGGCAGGGACATCTTCAACCACATCAGGTTGCTCAGAGCCCCGTCCAACCTGACCTGGAATGTCTCCAGGGATGGGGCATCGACCACCTCTCTGGGCAACCTGGGCCAGGGTCTCACCACCCTCAGCGTAAAACATTTCCTCCTCAGATCTAGTCTGAATCTCCCCTCTTTTAGTTTAAAACCATCACCCCTTGTCCTATCGCCACAGGCCCTGATAAAAAGCCCGTCCCCATCTTTCCTATGAGCCCCCTTTAAGTACCAAAAGGCCATAAGAAGGTCTCCCCGCAGCCTTCTCTTCTCCACGCTGAACTACCCCAACTCTCTCAGCCTTTCTCCACACCAGAGGGGTTCCAGCCCTCGGACCATTTTTGTGGCCAAATAACCGCATCCCTGCATCTATCCTGAAAAACAAAGTCAGAATCAGCTGGCAGGGTTGTTACGCACATGTAGTGATGCTTCTTCATACAGAAGTTATCCGGACTAGCATCGTATCATCGAAACTCATGAGCTGTCTAGAAAGAGCTCCCAAATCTCCCAGCACGCAAAATCACGAGTGGAATTCCATGAGCGCAGAAGAGAGTAAGCTGTCCGCTGTCTATCAGGAGGCTGAACTGACACAAGTGCAAACAGACTTTATACATTTTTCTTAGAGAATTCCAACGTGGGGAGGAAGAACAGGTGATGTGAAGACACACAAGGAAAGCGGCAATGGTAGCCGAAGGTGTTTTACTTTAATTGTATTACAAAAATAACTCTATTCCAGCGCCCTGAGTGCCGTAGAACAAAACCACAGAAGATGGAGGATGAAGCGGTGTATAAAAATGCTGAAAAAACATTAATCTGTTGCATATGAATGCTGATACAAACCAAGTCTTCCCCACTTATACGAAGAGCCATTTCTCCCTGGCAGAATGAGAATGGAAAAATACTTCCATATTTCACAAGGAAACATTTTTCATGATAACAGCCAAGCATTGCAACAGGGGCCCCGCGAGGCTGCAGCATCTCTGCCCGGAGGTTTTCAAGACCCAACTGCGCAAAGCCCTGTGCGGCCCAAATTCAACACCGAGCCTGCTTTGGGCAGAGGTTCGGGCTGTCCAGCCTGAGCAATTTTGAGTCCACAACACGCGGACGGTCTTTGTAAGGGGAAACGAGCCACCGCTTGGGATAACGGGAGAGCACAGCAGCAGCTGAAGGTGAAGATGATGTTCAAGAGGGAAGGGTTGAGGGGAAGGAATTGTAGAATCATAGAAGGGTTTGGGTTGGGAGGGACCTTCAAATATAGTCCAACCCCGCTGCCATGGGCAGGGACATCTTCAACTGGATCAGGCTGCTCAAAGCCCCGTCTAACCTGACCTTGAATATTTCCAGGGATGGGACATCTACAGCTTCCTTGGGCAACTTGGTCCGGGCAGAAAGCATGGTCTGTCTGGGAAGGGGCCTCTGAACCGGCAGCGTTGAGCGCTACGGCACGCTGGCAAGTGTTATGGTAACCAGCGTTTCCAGAACAATTTCTGGAGCCTTTGGATCATGGGAGTTCTCATACGCTGGTAAACTTCCAGGTCTCTCAGTGTTGTTTAATCCCTAATCTTCTGCAGCTTCATTATGCAACCACATGCAAAACACTTCCTTTTTGTCTCCGTTTCCCTCTGCTTTTTGTGGTTTAGCCATTCCAGAAAAAGGCAGGAAGCGTAGTGAAAACCCGACCAGGCTCATGCCCTGGTGTCTGTCAGCTACGTGGCCACGGAAAGCCCGTTCACCTCTGTGTCAAGCCCAGGGATGAAATACATCCTCCCAAATGAATGCAAAACGCCCATGGACCTACACTTAAGACACCTGTTCGTCTTCAGGGTGCGCACATATTTTACGATAATAAACTGCTGAATTCTTTCTAGTTACGTCAGGCGGCAGCAAGTGCCTGAAACACTCAGAAACCAGAGGAAGGCTGGGTGTGCTCACGACCCCATTTTATTCACTGCTGTTTCTTCTGCGGCTGCAACAGGGACGCAAAGCAACATGCTTAAACGCAGCCAGAGAAAGCCGAACTTCACAACAAGTGTTTTAACTGTGGTTTCCTGCCAGGATAGGCAACAGAAAGCCCGAGTCCTTCCCACGATGGTCCTTCAGCTACCCAGAATCAAAGCAGCCAAGCCAAGGAGCCTTGCCTTCGGGAAAAAGAAATGCATCTCACTAGGTGCAACGACTAACTGCAGAGCAGCATTTTTATGGAGATGCAGCTACGGTAGCAGCCATCAAGCACTTGGGAACAAACAAGTCTCCCAGCAGTAGCGAGCCTTTCAAGTTGTCCTTTGGGGTTTTTTGAGGTTATACATCCCACAAGCTGCACGTTCTGGTTGGGCACAGCATGTGTAAGAGGACAGAAGTAAGCCAGCAGCTTCTGGAGGAGATGACAGCAGAGCGCAAATGGTTGGCTAGACGTGATCGTTTATTCCTGTGATCCCAAGGCTGGAACCAGAGGTGGGGAAGAAGCACCTACAGGGACAATGTACAGAGTCCTTGCTGCAACCTGGAGGAACCAGTTCCTGTTCTCCACTTCTCCCCATTAGTGGGATGACGTCCATGAACACGGCACTAACTACTTCAGAACAGACCTATTAAGGGATCTCAACATGTCTTAAGGCAGTACAACCCCTCTTCCCAATCCCATGTAGCTTTTCTGATGCAGTTTGAAGCTGCTTTCTACAGCCCTAGAGGTTCTCAGGGCACTTTGGTCCACCAATGCAAAGCCAAATCTGCCCCCAGACACTTCAGCAGTCAATATACCCATATAGAAAGAGATCGCCCCGTTGTTGGGGTCCCCTCAGCTTTGCCACATCATTTAAGGCATGTCAACCCTCAAAGGACCTACTGTGCCTCGCCTAAATAGACTAAAGCCACTATGTCTGTACAGCACCAAGCGCGGCGGAGGTTCAAACTCAAGCTGTGCACCCCAGATGCCGTCAAGCAGGAGAAGTTGCAGCCAAATTTAGGTCTAGCACAGGAGCCAGCAAGCAGAGGAGGGACACGGTGACAGCAGCAGGTATATCTCATGTCCCTTGGCTCCCTTCCATCGTTCCTCACTGGTCCTAGCTGAAGCCACAACACCGCCTGTCGCAGCAACGTGCCCGGTATCAGACCGATGTCTATCTCATTACTGCAGACCCTGCAGGAGGAGAAACTGGGTTAACCAGATCTCAGAGGAAAACAGCTAGCAGCTGCCAGTGAAATGAATATTTAAAAAAAAAGGGATCTCACACGCCACAACCGAAAAGTTAAAACTTCTCTCTTAGTCTGACCTTTTGGATAGCTTAGGCCTTCGGACTTCCCTGAACTAGTTTTACCTTCAAATTAGAAATATTACCGCTTAGAGGGCTTTCCTTAGGAAAGTATTTCTTGCCTTTTACAATTCGCTAATGGAAAGCTTGAAAAACAATCTGACCTCCGTCCAAAAAATGTCAACCTAGTTTCTAGTTCAGATATTCTAGTCTCAATATTTGGATCTGGTCGTCCATCAGATCAGCGGAGCAGAGAGCCACGGACATCAGAGAACCACCAGCTGCAGGTGCCTGGATGCTGGTAAGCAGCGAACCCCCGTCTGAAGTGCGGGGCCATAGAAAGTCATGAAAAAATAGCCCACAGAAGAGAAATCGCTTCTCCAGGTCCCCAGGTCCTGCCAGAGGCAGCAGCAGTTTACCACGTAATCCAGGTGCAGTTGGTTCCCTCGATTATTCACCACTTGGCTTCAATCCTCCCAGAATTAAAACAACAGCGGAGCAACTTTCCCTGTATCCGCCAGAATCGGAGGTCGGCACAGCTCAGAACCCACACGCTCACGCTAACGGACCCCAGAGTGCCATTAAATCTTTATTCATCATTTTCTACCAGCCAACACATCGCTCTTCCCCAAACGCCAGGTTGCCAGGACCATTACCTGGATCTGTTTGCCCTTTTAATACATTGGCACAACATTAACTTTTATCTAGACCTTCTGCTTTCCTCAGTTTCCAAGACTCACTGAAAAATGATGGTCTGAGGAGCTATTCCTACAGTTACCTGGTCCCACAAAAGGTTGGACCAGATGATCTTTTGAGGTCCCTTCCAACCTGGGCTATTCTATGATTCTATTTGCCATAAATAATCCATTTTAAAAAAAAAATAATTCATCTAAACTTCACCTTCTGTCTCTGTTTCCCAAACAACACAAGGTTAAATTACATTAGAAGGAGGCTGAGCTCCTCTGCCCTTTCTGCATCACCAACAAGTATATCCCTTGCACCAACTAATAGGCCCGTACCGCGGTTAAGAACAAGTTTTGTACACGCTGGCTAGCCACAAAGCTAACTTCTCAGCGCTAATTTCTCCCTCTGCCATTTCCATCTCTTGAGTCAGTACCTAATTGATAATTCCGCCCTATCATTTTTCCCTTCTTCCTGATCGCTGCGCTTACCACCGTAATTAACGCGGCTCTTTTCCTTCTTACATCGGACTGCTTTTAATTGTTGCAACCTTCTCTTTTAAAGCTTTAAAAAACATTTTTCCGTTCAAACTGTCGTAGTTGCCCGACCGAAACCAAACCCCGCTGCCAGTTGGGCTTGTTCGCCAAATACCTGAGCAGCTCTTGATCACCTGCACCCAAGCAACTACTCGTTGACTGATCAGTTCCTGCCTCATTATCCATCCGGAGGAAGTCTTGCAGGATTCCCAGGGACTAACAGGGTAATTTAGCTATAATTTAGATATTCTAAGGATAGCGAGATGCCTTCAGCACGTCCTCGGGGATGTGGCAACAGAGGCTCTCTAGCTGTGTGCCGCGGATAGAACGGGCGCCTTCCGAGGCACCGAAGCTCACGTAAGTCTAGCAGACAAGCAAATGCTCTGTTAGGACACTTGCCCGTCTGTAGATGCCAACCACTGCAGTCAGATTCACCAACCCCCCTTTCCAACACCTCCTATGAGTCGCCTTAAGTTTGCTATTGCAACTAAAGCAGCAATCGCTACCCCCAGGGGAACGACGGCAGGCGATTTAAACTCATTTAGCAAAACCAGCTACTAAAGAAAGTTGCACCCGACTCCTGAAAGTGGTTTGCTTTCTTTTTGTTTATTTGTTTGCTTTTAAAGGGCGAGGTTGGGGGATACCCTTCCTCCCCCAACAAACTCTGCTCCCTGCCGCTTGCTGTCTCCCATGCTTAGCTCAGCAGGCGGCTTCTACTCTCACCACCCCTAAACTCCCACTGGGGAACAGGGGCGGAGGCAACATTCTTCTGGCTCCCCAGCCTCACCCGTGGGGCTAATTAATATTCCTTAAGCACCACACCCCTAATTACAATAGACTAAGTGAGCACAAAAGCGCTTTGGTCTCAAAAGTTTGACTTGTATTTTCCCTGCGAATTTACATGCCGCAGAATACCCATTAAGTCCATGTTTTTAATTACGGCATCAAAACCTCTCGATTAGAGTACAAAAAACCATCGACTCTGAAATTAGAGCACAAAAAACCTCATTCCCCTAGTCCCGCAGCGGAGCAGGTCACCACGAAAACCTTTCTATCCGAAGCGAAGGGTGCCACGTCCCAGACAGTGACGCACACTCAGCCCCGCAGTGAAAGAGCTTGGGTACGAGACGAAAGCTCGCCTTATTAGAATAAATTAGGATAGAGCAGATTTAGCAATGCTAGGGAGGACCTGGGGCAGCTCTCGATGTTACAGGCTGCAACAGAATAGCTGGCCAGAGCTGTAGAGCCCTTTTCAGACGATTACGTGTGCCGGCTTACGCGGTGCAATGCCTCCAGGACCGTCCCGTGCGCTCTGCGCTTGCACAGACCGTGGCCCTTGACCGCATCCGCCGTCCGCGCAGGACACGGGTCGGGAACAGAGCCGGCAGTGTTTCTCCAAGCCCTTTTGAGTGCTTCCATGCAGCCGCAGCAAGCGAGGATGGAAAAGAGCAAAAAAGGGCGAGCCTGTCCCCTTGCCAGGGAACGCTCTCAATAGCCCTTAACCACTTCTTAAGCTTGCCTTTGCCGTCGATATTCGCTGCATACAGGAGGGGGCCACGTGAGCGCGAGCGTTTAATGGGGAGCAAGGCGTACGAAGGAGTATTTGACATTCTCTTACTTCACTTTAAGCACAAAAACCCAAACTGTGAAGCTAATCAGAGTACTGAAAAAACCCGTGGAAACCAGATCATCAGCAACAGCAGGCAACTTTTGCTCTGCAAGAGTTTTAGCACGGCGGTGAAGCTCAGTCCAGAAGCCCATCAGCTTCTGCTGTCAAAACTGCTGACAGATCTCCATCTGCCTGGGAAAAGAGACTCTGGATGTCCCCTCCCTCCATCGTCCCTGCTCTCCCCAAGGCTTTACAGCTCGGATGTTGACAGCTTCAAAGAGGGAAGCCCGTGAATTACGGCCCGCTTTTGCTACAAGCAGCATGGCACCAGGTAGCCTTTGGGGCAGCACAAAACCAAGAGGAGAAGAGTTTCAATAGGATATTTTTATTCTCTAAGTTTTCGCATCCAGAAGCGTGACCGAGCCCGGCGAAGCAAAAGAAAGTCACGTTCACGAGACGCGTTCACGTCAAACCTGCTATTAAGGCCACCAGCGACATGAGGCTGTTGTACCTATAAGCCTGATGCCCACCTCCTTCCACAGAGACGTCCCGTCATCCCCTCATCTGCCATCTCACAGCATCCCTCCGGGCTGCTCGGGAGACGAGTCTTCAGGGCGACCTTCTTCTTCCGTTCGGTTGACGACGCATCCACCTGAAGGGTCTAATTTGGGGCGCTTCGCAGACAGGCTGCGAAAGCGAGTCGTTGCATGCCTCCCCGAGGAGAGCGAGTGGGCAGGCTATCTCCAGAGGGCCTGGCAGAGAGCCCTCCCCTCCGAAGCCGTGTGGGTGATGGCACTGCCCTCCCAATCCAGCCTCCCCCGGGGTTTTGCAACAGAAAGAACCACAGAGAAGCTGTTTGCTGGAGCCAGACGGCTTTCAGAAGAGCTTAATTAGTTGGGCTCCTAAATACGTGACGCTTAGATGGGAAACAAGGGGTTGCTTTTATTATTTTTTTTGCAGAAAGTTTGCAATCTCCCCACTTCAGAGCCCATTCACAATACGCCTGCTACGAGAACCTGAACAGAGTGATTATAAACAGGAGGAGACCGCCCAGCAGCCACACGAGTTATTTCCCATAGGCTTACAGAGCCCTAATCCTGATGCTTTAAGACAACAGGACCTGCCTCAGATCCTCCTAATTTCAGAAAAGGAAATTAAAAATAAAATAAGGGAGCGGGGGGAAGCCTGACCTCACCGTATATTAGTTTTGAACTTGCAGCTGCAGCAGATGGCTTGCAAAGGGGATGAAGAATAGTCCCCGGTTATAAAAGGAGGAGAAAAAAGGACCTGACGTGGGTAGAGGTCCTTCTGCCGAGCCAGAAGCTTAATTCTGGACAAGGCAAACGCCCATTTTGCCCAAGCAGTTTGGAGAAGGCCTAGATAGCCTCAGAGCCGTGGTGTAATCAGCACAAGACCTGGGCTTTAAATCCTACATATTTAATATCTCAGGCAAGTAGTCAAGAAATGACACTGTGTAATCCATTTTTAATGCCCAATACTCTTCTCCTCGACGTCACCTTCCGCCTAAAATATTTCCCGAGTAACAATTTATCCCGAGTAGTTTAATGTTAAAGTAAAATTACAATAGAGGAGGGATTCTGAGTGTAATGATTCTCCCGGCTAGAAGTGCCCATTTCAGAAATGAATTATTTTCTACCGATTGCTTTAGGACTGCTGAAAGAGGCTCTTTTATTCTTTAGTCAGAGGCGTGCCAGGGTGTCGATACTAGCCTGGGTTAGACACCGTGGCCTGGCAGCTACTCTTTAAAAGCCACTGCTTTTTTTTTTTCCCTCCCCTTCCCACTCAAGCACATCCCTCCACCC
This sequence comes from Anhinga rufa, assembly GCA_013400875.1. Taxonomy (NCBI): domain Eukaryota; kingdom Metazoa; phylum Chordata; class Aves; order Suliformes; family Anhingidae; genus Anhinga; species Anhinga rufa. Next base: position 85,972 of record VZTV01061151.1, read on the forward strand.
TACCTCACCCCGACTCCGTCCCCATTAGGCTAGCTCTGTGAAGACCAGCTTATCAGCTCTTCTGAGCCTAAAGTTTGATATCACGGTGATACCACGGTGATACTCCTGCCTTGCTGGTTTTTCCACTGTGATCAGGCAAAAAAAAGACCCAACCCAACAGCGGTAGCAGAACCAGCACGGCGTTCGGGCTTATTTCCTCCTATGGGAAGCATCAGGTGAGTTTCTCTCATTTTATGCAGCACCAATCGCCCGCCCTTTACTTCTTTAGGACCATATCTCAGATCCTGCGGCTTCTCCTACATCGCAGAATTGAGGAACGTGCCATTTGCTTTGCCAGGTTTTGCCAAGATTTATTTTAATCGGGCTCCGATTAGGCCAAATGACTTATNATTTAAGACAACCCAAACACAAGGCACTGGAGAGATGGGAATTCCACAAAGTCATTAACAGACCACCGGAGGGACAGCTTGAAAGCTCGTTATCAGTATTTTTCCTGTAATCCAAAATCCCTCTATCGATTTGCCAAAAGCCTCATCAAACAAACTTTACATCGTGCTTTGACAGTTGCCAAACCGAGGTTTGTAGACAAGGAGACGGCTCCGAATGAAATGCTGCAACCGGCAGCGAAGGCAAGATGAATATTTACTAGCCACCATGGCACAAACGTAGAGGAGAGCGCCTTGTCTTTTCAGATGAAGGTCTCAGATCCTGAATTTAATTGTGCTGGGAAATGCAGATGGAGCCTCGTGCCTCTCCTCTCATCACGGGCTTCCGCATCCCAAACTAGCTGAAGTGTCCGGCCACCTTCAAATGCGATAAATAGAGATTGTACCTTTACAGAGTTACCGCAAAAAAAATGCACGAGCGCAGCAGACTGCCCCAGGGTAAGAAAAAAAGATGGACCTGGAGGCTGTTCCTTTTAGGTCCTTCCTAAACCACTGAGGGGAAGCAGGGGAGAAAAGGGTAGGATAGGCTAGGACATTGGCAGTTGGAAGGCACCTGCAACGATCATCTAGCCCAAATAAATCACAGCTAAAGAGCAGCAGCGGATTCGGGCAGTGAAGCCTGTCCCTACCGTAACGATGTAGGACGTCGTGAGGGTGCGCTGCTCTTCTGCCAAAAGCAGAGCTGAAGCATGCATGGAGATGTAGTTTTGCTCCGTCTCATCTGCCGCCGAACGCAGTGGTGAGGCTTGCAGCGTGTTAGCGCTACCTCTCCCCCTTGTCCCACACGCTGGGATGCCGGCCGTGTTGAAAAGGCTTCTCTCCCTTTGAAAAAAGGGCTGTTTGTTCCCACGTGGCGATGGCATTCGGCTCCAGGGCTGGACCCTCTCCGCAGGGGCTGGGGCAGACAAAGGCTGAGCCACGGCCCCCAGCTCGTCGCCAGTGCCCACGTAACGATGCTACAGACCGACCTTGTTCTGGGCAATGGCAGCAAGTTCATGCTGTCGTGACTTGGAAAGTTCACTGTGCTGAACATCTGTCTGATGTGCGCTGACACTTTGACGGGGAAAAAAAACCCCAACCAAACA
>VZTV01061154.1:9598-24789 GCA_013400875.1 Anhinga rufa
TTGCTTTGCTGAACCTGCCTCATCACTCCTTTCATAGCCCTTGCACTGGTACTTTGACACGTGTTATCCTTTTCCCACTTAGCAGTGCTCTCTTTAAAGCTGTACTCTTTTCCAACTGCCCATTTCTCCTGGTCAGGTCCATCTCAATCTCTCATCTTGGCAATTCCAAATAGCAGTTCCCAACTGGCAAGGCTCTCGGTGATTCCCAGTTGCTCCATTTTAATAACTGTTTGATGCCTATATGTTCCATATCCAACCGCAGGATAACAATGTGTTTGTAGACTGGCCAAGCAGCCTGGTTTGAAAACTCTGACTGGCATGACTAACAGAGTCACTCTTTACATATCTAGGCATCGAAGACTGAGAAACGTGAGCATTATGCTATGATTTGATGTTATGGGTTGTTATGATTATTACTTGTCTCACCAGGCCCCATCATGCCACAGGTAATTTTAAAGAATTCCTCTGGGTTGTGACTTGGGTTTTGGTCTTGCATTTCGCTCCCCACTCAAAGCCTGTGGTTCATAAAAGAAAAATATACGCATACCTTCTCGGGTGGTAATCCTCCTTAATGACACTTTTACTGCTGAGAAAAAAAACTATCATTCTGTTGCCATTTTTTAAAAATCCTGTAATTACTATGATTATTCATGGTGTTGACTGAGATTCAATTGAATTTTACTTGTGTGTGGACTTTCTGATCTTGGGCCTAATTTTGCTGTTCTATCAAACTTGCTGTTCACTCCAAGCCTTGCCCTTGCTGTCTGTTCATACCAGTTTTGTGCCATACCTGTCTTCGTTGTCTCCTTCCCTTTCCTCTTTATCCTCTCTATTTCCTCATTATTTCCATTGTGTTGATTTTTCTAGTTCCCCTCTTCTAAAAAAAAAAAAAAGATCCAACATATCATTCACTGCCTTGAAACTGCTGATGTAATTTATCCCTTTCCCACACCCTATGTCTGTCTTGTCTAAATTGATTGTAAGCATCTCAGGTCACTGACTGCCTGCTATACACAAAACACCGTGCTGTAGGAAGCTTCTGAGTTAGTCTTTATGCACAGTGTAAATAAATAAATTTAATAATAATAACTCTGTGCAACCAATCCCATTGATTTTTAATGGGGTATGGCTGAAAGTAAGTGCTCAAAATAAGAACAGCAAAAAGGATGCCTTATGCTACATGGACTTAAGATGAAGAGAAGATGCATTTAAGGAAGCATTGACAATATAACTTCAAAAAAAGCCTTATTTCACCAATTGCCTCTTGTAATTTGCCAAATAAAATATTTGTATTCATTTATTAATTTATTAAATTTATTTCTTTATTTAGTTATTTATTTACTTTTATTTATTTATCTCCACTGAGTACTTACCTCTGAGCTTAGTGGCCTCAGGGATAATCCAAGCCAGTATTATGTTAAACATTATGTAGAATGATGAAAGAGCAAACGCATGCAAGTGTTTCTGCTCCAAAAGGTTAGGCAAAAGCCTAATATCTATATGCAGTATCTATACACAATGTCTATATACAGATGAGGAGGAGCTTTATAGAGAATAAGTTGTCAATGCCAACCTCTACAGGTGTTCCAAGAGGAGCTCATCATGGGATGAAGCAGGAAGGTCTTTATTTGAAAGTGCAGTAGTGGAATTCAGTTGTACTGGCTGGCAGGAAACAGGAGATACCCTTTCAGTGTCAAGCAGAAGGTACGTAGGGCCAGATCAGCGTGTGGATGTGTTTGCAATTGAAGGCTAACAGTTTTGTGTGTGATAGGGAAGAGTCTCTTTGGAAAGATGTGGAGGACTAACATAGTTAAACTGCAGAACTAAGAAAATGGTGTTGCAGAGCTTTCTGAATGGAAGCGAATGCTTTATTTGTTGAGGCCAGAGCAAAGGAAGTCAACAATAACTGAGATGAGGAGAGCTTGCTCAAGATTACCAGCCATGTCAATAAATAACAAAGATCTTGGTTGACATCTCCACAGCAGTTTAAACCAATCTGAGCCCAAACTGCACGTTCCTGGCTGTAAGAGTCCACCCACTCCTTTGCACAGTTGGCTGTAAAATAATCCAGTACAAAAGTGGTTGTTTTTCAGGCTGATGGTTTGTCTAACTCACACTCATCACCAAAACTTTAAATTGCAATGGAGACATCTGAAGTTTGAAAGGAGATAGTAATGACACACCTATATCTGCCCATTAGGATGTTGAGCTATGAGCTAGAAGGGAAGGGAGGAGAGTCAAGAAGAGCACTCAGCACTGCTCTTGCAGAAAAGGGAAGGAAATGCAAGGGAAGGTACTGACAAACCAAGCTGAAACAGTGATTGGAGAGGCAGTAGGTGAAAATAATTGCGAAAGCTAAGACAGGACACTAGCTAGCTGTGCTAAACACGACTGAAGGCCAAAGAGATTGGTTTAAGATGGATTGAGAAGCTTTCAGATGGCAAGAGGAAGCAACACCAAGTTTGAAGGGTATTTAGGGTAGAACCGGATAAGAGATGTGATTGGAAGAGTTGTAAAAGTGAGATGACAAGAGGCACTTCTACCAAAGGCTTTTTTTTTTTAACGTAAAAGAGACAAGCATATCTGCGTGGGTGCTGGGGGGTCAGAGCAGACTGAATGACTAAAGCTGTGAAAAAATGAAGGAGTGCATGTGGGGAAGATCAGGAAATGAAATAGGGTGAGGTTAATAGGGCAAGTGATGGAGTTACAGAAGATGTGTAGATAAGGTTTTTGTTATTGCCACTTGCAGCCTTGTAGAAAGGGGAAACATCAAGAGAGTATCTTGTTAATTGTATCTTTAAAGAGACTGGTGGGAATAGAGGATAGCAGCAAGGAATGCTTGACAAGGGTTAGCCAGCAGCAATGAAAAGCTAGCTAGGATTACAGGCGTGCAGATAAGCTGCAGAAGTATAGTTGTTTAGCTGTAAGAAAGAGGCAGAAATGGAGGAGACTGAGCAGGCTTGCAGGAGAGGAAGTTAGCTTGATCACAGGATTTCCGCCATAGACACTTTGCACTACAAAAGCAAGCATGGATGAAGCAAGTGCTGAAGGTAAGCCGGTACTGTGGGTAGGTATGACAGTTTATCATGAGAGATAGAAGCATAAAAAAAACAGTGGTAGACGAAAGTTGTACGTGTGGTAAATGTATAGCTAGCAAATTACTACTAAAGCAAATATATTTTTCTGTGCTTAACATCAAAATGCAAATAAAGCTAAAAGATGGGCAAGCTTCATTTTTAATCAATGCAACTAGTCGGTATTATTCCTTTAGCTTATCCTCACTCTGTTATTTTCATAATTCCGTTTTTCTTTCCTTCTTTTTTAACAGCCTACAAGACATTAGTTTCCCCACCTTTTTGCAGTATTGGAGTACAAAGCTCTGAAATAATAATCTCCCTTTAAAAGTTACTTATCTGTTGTTACTAGAATGTAAGTGCACCTGCAGCCAGAATCTTTCAGTGTTGCTGTATTCCATGCCAGCTAAAAATAAGTGAGACAACTAAGGCTTGTTAAACCGCTTAACAGATAAGATACAGCAGCAAAGCTATGCCCAGAGAAGTGTTCAGAACTGTAACGGTTCATTACACTGTAATTATAATTCTACATTTTTTGTTTCTTAAAATCACATCCGTGCCCTACAGAAGTTAGGGAAGATGCTTCAGACCAGCCTTTTAGTAATCAGAAATATTTTTTCAAGCACTATAAAGATAATATATATAAGACAATGATATTAATGGTTGTAAGGTCAGGTTTATGGAATCCGAGGCTTTAGAAGAAACCTTTTGAGATTCTACTACTGCAAAAAGATATGTCTTTGTTAGGGAACACGTAATGTTATTTTCTCTTAACATGTGGGGCCACTTTAAATTTGTAAGTCTGCATTATTAAACCATCGTGGGAAGCGTAGCGGGAGGAAACCCGGGGTAATTGGCTGCAGCTCCAGATGCAGCCGCCTGCTCATTGGAGAGCGGAGGGTTCTCCGAGGTACTAAAATTAGACAATCTCCGCCCTCCAGAAATGCTTCTGGAAACAGCGAGGAGGAGAAATTCTGACACAGACCGAGGGCCCGTGGTGGGGAGTGAAGTGCACAGGGCCCTGCTCCCAGCAAAACTGCAGCGTATAAGGATGCACAGAAAGATACCTTTTTTTTTAAACTTGGTTAGCTGAAAAAAAAAAATGCACAAATAAAGATATTGCAAGAGATTAATGTTAGCAGTGTTTTACATGGATATTAAATTCAACATTTCTTATGTAATAATAATTCTGAATATTCATCCAGGCTGAGGAAGCCTTTGAACTGCTAAACCTAAGCTAGGGCTGTCAGACTTGTGCTCATTGACTTTGAAAAGAAATGGCTTGCCAAATTAACTCTAAACTAAACTTAAAAAACTGGTGAACTCTATTTTTTTTTTTTGGAATAAAACATGTTTATCCATTATGTCTGTGTAGTTGCAATGTTTACAATGTCTTCAAATTAAATATTGGGTAAGGTATCTCTGTTAAACGCCATGCGCCTGTATCAGTGAAGGAAAGCCTATATCTGAATTACTCAGTCTTGGGCACTTGGAACCTTTATTTTTTAAAGTATGTGAATAAAAACCTCAGTTTGATTTTTAAACATATTTCACACTGGCTGCAAGGAAATAATTGCATAGTTTTGTTTCTTATTTCTATTTTTACATTATTTACAGTACTCATGAAAAAAATTAAGGCAAAGTGGATTTTTCTTATACAAAAAAGAGCTTTTGCAGTTAATTTGCTATTTCCTCTGCTAACCAAGGTACACAGTGTCAGCATCTATGGCTCTTAAAGTGGGGTGTTTTTTGTCTTTCCTCCTTTGCATCTACTTTCAGTCTGATTTCATTAAAACATTGAAGCCTATATACCTGTGTTTTCTCTCTATCCCTTTGTCAGTGCCACCTTGAGGACTCAAATGCAATGGCCAGTTTCAGCTGAATTTGCCAGCAGGCCAGAGGTCTTAACAGCACCTCCTCGGCTTCCACAGTTTTTGAGAAATCGGTAACAAGAGGGGATGAGGCCCAAATGAGGAGAGGCAGGGCTGCGGAGCGAGCGCAGGAGTTATCGGCGCCGTTGGCTGGCCCACACCCTGATAGTGCCGGGCCCGCTGGCCCGCGTTCAGGCCGGGGAGCCGGCAGCAGCACGCGCAGCCCTGCCCGGGGTGAACAGGGCGGACGGGGAGGCGATGCCGGGGGCCGCAGCACCCAACGCTTCGGCTCCCAGCTCGCGGGCCGGGCCGCGGCACGGAGGGTTGCGTCCGACCCATGATGGCTGTACTGTGACTGCTCCGAGCGGGAGCGGCCCCAGAGAGCCAGGGAAATAGGGAGTGTGCAGGGAGCAAGGTTATCAGCATGACGGTGGTGAAAACCTGGTAAATATCCCCAGGGAACGCGGCTTCCCCAGCTCTGTTCGTGGCTCACCTCATTACGGTTTAACTCCGCAAAACAGTGACGGTTTCTTACTCATTACACGTTTGTTTTTGTGATAAAGGTGAAGTAGCACTGGGTAGACATTGTAATTCAATCAAAAATGCTGAAAAACAATATTAGGGAGCTGTAGATTCAGGTCAGTATGTCTGCTATGACGGAAGGCTGCGTACTGTAAGCTCCCGATCCTGCTGATGTTGATCAGGAAACAGGAAACCTCGTGCCTGCTCCCACAATAAATATTGGTATTTAAATAGCCTGAAGAAGGGCTTGTGTGCTTATTCTTTTTCCCAGTTACCTCAGTTTATGAACATCTGTTCTGAGATCACGCCTGTCTCAGCAGTCCCAAGCGTGAGGTAAAACCGACATAAAGCTTTTTATCGTCAGGGAGAAATGAAATATTTGGTAGCTCCCCTCCAGATCATGCTGCTCCCTTCCTTATTCTCGTTATTACAGAGGTGCTCATGAACGGGTGTAGATGGGGCCCTCGGTTATCGGCGAGGCGCGTTCCGAGGGCGGCGGCCTCTCGCGGCCAGCACACCGCCGCTCCCGCCGCTCCGCGGCCGCCATTTTTGATGCCCGCCCTCCGCCCCGGCTCAGCGCACAGCCGAGGGGCGCGGAGGCCATCTTGTGGCCGCTCCGCCCGGCGAGCCGGCCCCGCCGTCGCCTAGCAACGGCGGCGGAGCGGGAAGGTGCGTGGCATGGCGCCGCCGGCGGGAAAGCCGGGCTGAGCTGGGCCGAGCCGGGCTGAACCGGGCTGAGCTGGGCTGAGCTGGGCTGGGCGGAGGGACCGGTCGCAGCCGCTGTGGGGGCAGAAGCAGGCAGAGCTGGTGGCGTGGCGGCGGGTCCCTCAGGGTAGGCGGGGCTGAGCCCTTCTCCGGGTCGGGCGGCGGGCAGGTGTCTGTGGAGAGGAGGGAACCGCCTGCCTCCTCGGGTCTCCATCGAGCCCTGGGCCTCTCGGGCCGCCCGTGGCGGGGTGTTCCAGCTCCCGGCTGGCTGCTCCGGGTGTGTGTACTTTCAGCTTGGTTCCTAGGCAAAGGCAGCCCCGGCCGTCCCGTGCTCAGCTCTTTCCTCCCCTGCGGGCGGTGGCGGCTGCCTCGATGGAGGCCATACATAGCCTGTCCCACCAAATTTGAAGGCGAATGAGGAGGCTCAAAGGTATAGATGCAGAAAAGATCATCCCATCCGAGAAGGCAGGTGTAACTGAGCATTTACGTATGAGTTTTGGGGCAGTGAGCTGGCCAGTCGGCTGCATGCCTGTGTCCTGTCCAGTGCAGATGGAGAGAGACCTCGGGCTGTGAGCATGGAGGTGGGGAAAAGGACAGTGGCCACGAGTCTGTCGGACACCCGTCTGCACTAGTTCCTCTACTCACAGAACAGTTTTGTATTCCAATGGCTGGCTAATGGCCCGATCCCATCAGTTAGAAAAGTGGCACTTTGTCTTGAGTCCATAAATATAAGAATTAAATAACAATTGAGAAATACCCTGAGGCTTACAGATGGACTAGCTCCAAGCAGTAAGTCCCACACCACGATCTTCATGCACGAGAATACAGATTTTGGATTTGGTGGAACACACGGTTGGTGAATGGAGGGTGTGGGAGTACAGTGAGCCTGGCTTGCTCTGGCGCTTAGCAAAGTGGATGATAACGCTTCAGTCTCTCTCACGCATCGTTCGAGTTAGGGAAATATTAGAAATAGAATAGAGTTACATTTTACGATTGGCTAACAACATTTTGGCTTATTTTCCACAAAATGCTACTGTACTGAAAAAGGGAGCGTGAACTACAGAATGCTAAACTAGTCCAGAGAAAAATCTCAGGTGGATGTTGTGAAATGGGGGTGACCCTCTCTGTTCCTAGAGTACATGGTAAATGTCACTGCAGGTGACTGTGCGGTTGACGAACTCCAAATATCATGAACTGGTGTCATTGCAGTACGAAAGGAGCACGTGAATTCCAATTTAGAAGCCAAGATGCAGATGTTAATGCCAGAACCTCAGATTTTTGTGGAAAGAACTCTGGCCCTCATCAAACCAGATGTTGTTGATAAAGAAGAAGAAATAGAGGATCTCATTCTCCAATCAGGATTCCTGATCATTCAGGTAATAGGCTGTGTTCCAGAGAAATAACAGCAGTCAGAACAATATTTATATTAACTTTAAGTAGCCAAGCCAGTAACTAAAAGCTAGCGTGTCCAAAAATCAATCTGTATTTTTCACGTCATCAGCCACCGCTGCCAGATTCTGTAGGGATACATTTTGTTGGTGCATGGGATGGAACAGAACAGACCGACTGTTTTGCTGACCACGGGGAAGCACAGACTTTGTTAATAAACTCGGATTTAGCAGACATATGTAGCAGATATGTGGGCTCTCCGAAGTAACTCTTTGGAGCGCGTATCGTTCTGGCATCACAAGGTTTCCTCCGCATGTGTTTGCCAAGTGGATACTTGGAGAATTAGTTGAATTAGATAGCTGGCCAGTTGCCGTCTGACTTATTTTTTGTTTCCTCTGGTTTTAATGTAAATGGACTTTACGGGTATTTAACTGGATTACAAATGTTTCATTTAAACAGGCCTCACTGAGCCCGTCCTTTTACATTTTGGACCTGGCATGGAGGCGCGGGAGTCGGACCCTGTGCTGCTGGAAAGGCTCTGCAGCGTGACTTTCAGCAGAGGTTGCGTTGAGAGACCATTTGCTGTCAGCTAATAAGAAATATATTCTCTCGGCGCTCCTCTATGGGGCTCTTTAGACACTCGCACTTGAAAAAAAAAAAAATCATAAGTCAGCATCTGGGAAATAAAAGCGGATCGCTGGAAGGGAGGGATGCGCAGGGCCTTCGGCCGGGGCAGCGCTGCCGCGCCAGGCGGGGGCTGCTCCCGCCGTGGCAGTGCCGCTCGCGGCCGGGCCGTGCCGCGCCCNCCTCCTCCCGCTCCTCCTCCTCCTCCCGCTCCTCCTCCAGCTCCTCCCGGCAGCGCCCTTGGCCGTGGTATCCGGCTCTGTGGCACTGCGTGAGCCACGACTCCGCTTGTTCTTAAGAATCTGAATTTGCGGTACCCCTGTGTCGCATTTCTGGCTCAAAGAATGCACTTTAATAAAAAAAAAAAATTATCTTTTTTTGTGACTGCTATGTCTTCTGATAACCTCCCAAACGTGTCCTAATCCTGGGCACCTGCAGGCTAGGCAGTTATCGTGAGAATCATACAGCATAAGTGCTGAATGAAAAATAGAACAATGGCATAATTAACGGTGTGGGCTGAAGAGAAAATTGTTTAAAAGTAGAACGTTATGCTGGAGCAGCTGGGTAATTAAATCCTGTCCTTGTAACGCTCTTCACTTTTTCTGTATTGTTCCCTGACTGCACCTTAAGTCATCTAGCAGTTTTAAAATGCTGTAGTTTGCTTAGGCTAAAATCACATCTTACTCAGACGACCTGTTTGTCTGCTTAATTAACTTGGAAAACTCTTGTTCTTTGTTACTCTGTATCTCAAAGAGGATCAGATCTGGGAGAATCAAATTAGGCTGGGACCTTACTCTCTGTTCTCCTGCACTTGAAGATACGTCTGCAACAGAGGACTGCATCCTACCTGAGGTAGCAAGCTATCTTAATTTGGCAAACTTTTTTCATTCTTTTTTTTCTTTTACACTCTACAGAAACGGAAGCTCCAGTTAAGCCCAGAGCAATGTAGCAACTTTTATGCAGACCAATATGGAAAAGTGTTTTTTCCTAATTTAACTGCCTATATGAGTTCTGGACCTTTAGTTGCTATGGTGCTTGCCAGACATTGCGCAATCTCATACTGGAAGGAATTGCTTGGACCATCAAACAGCATAATAGCTAGGAGAACTCACCCTCACAGGTAACTAACTCACTGATTGGCCTTGGTGAAGTAAGTAGGATTTTGTCTTTCTCTTAATTGAGACCGGAATTTCACTCCTTTTTTTTTTCTTCCCTCTTACAATAGAGCTACAGATTTGGAGTTAACAAGGCCAATGCCTTGTTAATTAGTAGGTATATATTGCTTTTATATGCTCTCAGACTGTAGAGACTTGGAAGGGATTTACAGTTGCCTACCAAGCAGTTTTTTCTCTTGTTTTTAGCTTAAGAGCAATCTATGGGACTGATGATCTAAGGAATGCACTTCACGGCAGTCTCAGCATTTCCTCAGCAGAAAGAGAAATTCGATTCATGTTTCCAGAAGGTAAAATAGTGCAAATAATACATTGCCAGTCTTTGGGAGTAGGGTGGCCTTCCCTGTTATTACTTGTCTCTGTCCAGACTCTAGATACAATTGGATTTAAAAGAGGTTGGGTTTGTTTGATTTATGAGAATATGAGTCTCTTTATGTACAGGCTGAGATTTTCTGTTATGAAAGGCATACCAAAATGTATCTGAAGAGCTATTATAGTTACAGGGATTGCTTCTACTTTTCAAACTCTGAGGTCTGGGAATTGGAGCAGACAAAGCTGGTAAATGAGAGAAAATGGGAAGCTATTACACTCCAGCATGTCTTTCTGGCACTGTCAGCCCCAGGAACTCCTGTTGGCTTGAGAAGACTGACTTTCTTCTTGCGGTCAGGTTGAGTAATTCTGGTTCAGTGCAGCTGGATGCTCACATGATAGTGCAATTCCAAAGTTAAGTGCCAGAGAAATAGCCCATAGAACCTGGAAAGGCTGGGAGAGGATCTCTTGTTTGTAATGTAACACTTGAAAGATGGCTTTGCTCTCTGACAGAAAGATGCAAGGGAAACTGCTAGAAAAACTTGTCTGTTTCTGTCAACTGTATCAGTTTAATAAAAGATGATGCACTTCCCTACAAACCTTACCCATTGTAAACTGTGTCTTCTTTCCTCACCCTAACAACAAAGTTGGACTTAAGGTGAGATTTTTAGGGTCTTAGAAACCAGCTTCACACCGCAAGAAGTACTAAGCATAGGATGTATTGTTTCTCTCATGCCCCCGTGCATCTTCAAGGATATAGGTTTTCCCCAGGTGATTCGATTTCTTCCCCTTTCATAATTGTCCATAATTAGTAAAATGACCTCAGGGACATTGTAAAGGGGTTCAGGTAGTTTCTTTGCAGTTTGTTGTGAGAGAAGCTGTAAAACCCATTATGTATCATTAACTTATTAAGGAAAACAGCAGCTCTCATATAAACAACCTTTGAAAGAACGCCCTTTTAAATCACTCGACAAGCTGCTTTCCAACACCTGTGGTTACTCTTTACAGTGATTTTGGAGCCAATTCCAGCTGGACAAAGAGCTAGGGATTACCTGAACCTTTATGTAAAGCCTACGTTACTAGCTGGGCTCACTGCACTGTGTAAAGAGAAGCCAGCAGATCCAATGGTATGTACAGTATGTCAGTACTGTGTTCTATGCTTTGTGATACATTTACTTTGTATTAGTAAAGTCTTTGTATATAGGAAAGCTACTGTTTTGTTAAAGAGCTGTGCTGTTTTAGCTACCTGCTAATGAACTGATCAAATAACATTTGCCTTTCAAGAAGGTGATTGGCTTGTTAACAGATTAAATGAGGGCCAGGACTAAATGAAATCAGCCTTGATGAAATGACAGCGGTTTTAGGTGACTTCTATGAAACTCTTTCTAACATGTAGTTGTTAAAGATGGCTAGAAAGGTAAATGAGTGCTGTCAAATATAAGTTTTTACTTTATTTACTCTTTCTGAGGTGAGTTTGAGATGAAATAGCTCTCATACAATAGACATTGAGTGAGATTAGATGCTAATCACACTGGTAGTAGTTACACAGTTGAGTAAAATACTGTAGAGTTCTTAGCAAGGCTGTCTATATTTTGTCATTGTTATGTTTATTTAAATTAATATTATCTATCCTTCTTTAGGATAAGCTATTATTTTGACTGCACAGCATTGATTAGCATTTACTTGGGTTGTTCCACAGTTCACCAGGAAGATTAACTACAATTCTTTTGAGTGAAACCTATCTTGAATACTCAAACTGACCTACAGAAAAATCTTCTGTCTTCTCATGACCCCTTTCTAGTTATCAGCCTGATGACTCTTGCCTTCCTCTCACATATTGTTCCTTTTAATCATGGATGTCATTCAAATTACAGTTCTTCATGGAAAGACTAGAGTTAATTTCCTGTTTGATATTTTTATTTGTTTTTGGTGGTGGTGTTTGTTTTTTTTTTTTCAGTCCCTAACCAAAATTAGCTTTCTTTCATCTAGAAAAATATGGTAAATGTTTTTCTGTATTCTTAAAGTTCAAGTCATTCACACTAGTACTTCTTTAGGAATGCAAATAATTAATCACTGTGACAACTTACTGGCAGTTGTGGTGGGTTCTACATTACTATCAGGTTTTTAATCAACATTGCATTTTTTTAAAAGATACATTTCAGAAAAAAAGCCTGAAAAATAATTCAGGGGTGTTGCTGTGAACTATGTGGTATACATGAGGTCATATTAAATGTACTTTGATTGTTCCAGCTTTATAACCTGTTCACTTTATATCTGGCACTGTTACCAGAGAAATCTAGAAAATGGAAATGAAGAAGTCTTTTCATCCATCCCTTTGCCCAAAGGCCAGACCAATTGTATCTAACCATTCCTAACAAAAGTTTGTCTGGCCTGTTCTTTAGCACTCCAAATGATGGAGAATCTACAGTCTCCCTAGACAATCTGTTTCAGGTCCTGATTATACTTAGTTAAAAAGCTTTCACTAAAAGTTAGCCTAAATCTCCCGTGCTACAATCTTAGGCCCATTACTTTTTTTTTTTTCATTTTCCTTTCCCCAGAGGACATTGGAGACAATGCAATGTCTCCTTTTTGTGCAGCAACCTATTGCATATTTGAAGAGCGTTTCCCTCTTCCCCCCCCCCCTTCAGTCATCTCTTCACTATATTAAAAACTGACTTTTTTCCTCTTACCTTACAAGTCACATTTCTCTAACTAGTTGTCTGTTTTTGCTTCCAATTAATCTCTGCATTCTGAGCACAATTTTCTAGCCAGTTATGTGGTAACTAATAGTAACTTCATCGAAACCATTCTTTCCCTCCTTGCTTGTAAGAAAGCTATAAAGCTATATGAAGCAGTATCAATAGCTTTACTGAAATTAAAACATGGTATTTGCTCCTTCTTCCCTGTCCATAATGTCTGTGACCTTGTAACAGAAGGAAAATAATGTTGATTTGATACTACTTTTTTTTTTTTCCAAATATATGTTGGATCTTGCTTTTCAGTTTGTTATCTGCTAGGTGACTTACAGGGAGATTGCTGAATTTTATTTTTTTTTCTCTAGTATNCTTTTTGAAGACAGCATCAGAAACTATCTCTAGACTCAGAAATACATGCTACAGCACAGAGGTCGTCTGAGCTGATTCTCTTTAAGTAACACAGGATAAATTTAATCATGCTCAAATGATATAAAAATGTCTTTTTCCCAAGTAGTCTTTCTAAAGGCTTTTGCGTCTTGGGATTTGGGGTTTTTATGTTTGTTTTCCATTTCTGTCTTGAGTTCTTACTGTTCTTCTGCTATTGCTGACTAACCTGTGAGGACCCTCATAGTGCTCTGCTTGTTGTCTCTTTCTTTGCAAACCAATCTTTTTGTGCCTGGTAACAAAAGGAGCGTGTTGCTTACCTTAGTGGTCTACTATGCTATGAATTCTTTCACTTCACAGTATGCTATGAAGTTTGTTGCACTTAGCATTCCAGAAACTAATCGTCAACAGCCTTGTGAAGTAAATAAGGATGTGTTAAAAACTTCTCTTTAGAAGTGGAGAAACTGAGGCAACAGGTTATTTTGCCTAAGGCCAGGCTGAGGCATTGGCAGATGAAGTTAGGACTCAAGGCATTCCTACCTCCCACATTCTTATTTAAGTACAATTTGCTGGAAAACTTACAAGATGAATTTCAAAAAGTAACCATGCTGCTTTGTTTTTAAGTTTTAGGTATTATCAGGTGATTTCAGTGCAGAAGACTGGCACTTCTAATGAGTTGTTACTAGATAAAGTATCTGTAAGAGTTGTCAGGAGTAATATTTCATTCAGCAGTTTCATGCATATTGTACATCCTCATTCCAAGATAGAGTTGACTGGATTACTTGAAGTATGGCTCAAATGTTCTTAGACAGACACAAAGATAGACATTGCCAGGAAAAATTGTCTCCTAAAGGTCAGTGTGAATTGTTCAGAAGCAATATAAGCTGTGAAGATTTAAAAGAATATTTAAAAAAAACAGGTTATATGTCCATTTTTTCTGAAAGGTCTTTGTTTCGTAGCATAGTAGGAGAGTGTCTGTATCGGACGTTTCAAGTAATACTTATAATATTCTTCCATACACTTAATAGAAGACAACAGAAAACTGAAAATGTTTGTGTTTTTTGTTCCACAGACTTGGCTTGCTGACTGGTTGATTGAACACAATCCTAATAAACCTAGGCTACAACATCAGATCACTGAGGAAGAGCATCAGGGGTGAGAGCTCAGTGGAAACCGTCTCAAGCATTCCAAGTTACTGATATAATTTCCACTGTATGCCTTGGCTATGTAATCAATATTATCTGAAGTAAATGTTATTGTCATAACTACACGTGTCTTCTTGGGATAAAGAACCTTACACTTAACCAGGATGTAACAGTTCTAGTAGCGTTTCTATTGGCAAAGTGAATGTAGAATCACATGATAAATTTATGGTATCGGTTGATTAGGAAAAGACAAAATTCTCAATGGGTGTGATTTAACTGCTGTTTTCCCCATTTATCTTGCTTTGGCTGTCTGGGGAGAGCAAAATTACTTACGTCAATGCAGATTCCCAAATGACATATGACTGGGCTGGGCTTTGTGAAACTGAGTGGTGCTTCAGCATTTTTTTAGTGGACACAGATTCCATTATGATGGGAAGTGCTTGGATCTAACTTAGAAAATGATTACTGGAGGCCTGTTAGCATCTGTAGAATTTTAATTGCTGATTACATCACCCAGCTGAGGTCACTCTTGAAGAGGATTCACCTGAGCCTGACATATTTTGTCAGAATGTAATTTGAAGGGCTTATTTGAAGGTACATTGGATGTACCTTTCCCATCTCAGTGGCGAAAGGCACAGTGATTATAAATCAGTCTTTGATCTCCCTTAGAAGTCACAGAAAGGTGTATTGTAGTCAAGGACTAATGCTGTCTTCCAATATTTGTTTGAAAGAAAGGTGCCTTAGGGGTGTTTTCTGTATTCTCCTGCCCTTAAAAGGTATGCTGGTTTCTGTTGCTCTCCTTGTATTGTTGCTTACTCTTGAACTTTAATGTGTTCTATTTGAGAATTTCAAGAGGATGGGTTAGGGGCCATGCTATTCAACAGGCAATGGGTTAATCCCATACTATTACCTTTTCTAAAGTAACTGGGACTGGGATTTTTTTGGGGGGTGAGGCTTTTTCATTTTCTTAAGAGCTGTATTTGCACTGTTAACTTCAGGCTTTGTATCTTATGGTTTGACTGGCTAGGATGGAGAAAACAATGTCATTCTCACAACTTTGAAATATTAGTATGCTTGACTAATACTAAACAAACAAGCAATTTCGTAATTTTTTCATGAAAAAACTTGCTCCCCCAGCTTGAGTAATTACCAGAAACGTAAGTCATTTGTCTGTAACGTTAAACTTTAAGCTAATTGTTTATCTTCTCAGTGGAATAAACCACTATTGCCAGCCCAGAGAATAAAAGAATAAGCATTTAGAAAACTGTTTCCTACAGTACTGAGACCTAAAAATCTTGGG